>CAXKVX010000661.1:0-92991 GCA_964058865.1 Eleocharis quinqueflora | reverse complement strand
ATAGAATAGACAGCCTAGTGACAGATAACCTGAGAGAAAATAAGACCACTACAATATGTCAATATCTATATTCACTGAAGACCCGATGGGGCAGTTCTATACAGTTTGCAGGATCCCAATCCTACTTGAAGCCAATCTGAAAAATACAATAAAAACCCATACAAATTACAGCAGGACAGTACAGTTCGCCAGACCACAATCTTATCCAGCCTGATTGAGTTTATCAGAACCTAATCTACCAATTACGGAAGTTCTGTTCATTTGCTGGACCACAATCCTACAGACACTATTTGAACAGAACAAAAACTGTATCCACCACCTAAGCCACACAAGTACTTGATCACAGAAAAACTTCCCTTTTTCTTTCAAGTTAACAAACTGACAGTTGGTGCATTCAGAGGAGTCAAATATAAACAACATAAAAATAAAGTCTTCAATTACTTAAAAAAGCCCCAAATAAAGTTGTTAGAGAAACTATCTTTCAGTCTTTACAGGATTAAGACGATCAAGAAGACTGCATTTTAAGAGCTAGCACCAGCATCCTCTGACACATCATCAAGTGTGGTGCTGTTGCTTTTCTCTGGTGTAGTGATCTCAGTACTGGCATTGCCTTTCAGCAAAGAGGTGGCGAATGTCCCAGCTCCAGCCTTGATCTCTTCCGGGTTACGGGCTGTCGTCATTTTGTGCAAAGGATCTTGAGCTTGTACATGATCCCTGGGTCTCCCTAATCTTGAGGCTTGTAGAATCTGAAGCCGATAATCAGTTTCTGGCCGCCGACAGACTTTCCTAAGTGGCACTATTTCCTGTAAGAGAAGTGACACGAGTTTTCAGCAAGAAACCTTCCAATTTTCATAACCAATATATATTGTATGTGAAAAATGAAAGTTACCAACCAGTTCACATAAATGGTTCATGATAAATTACTTATCTCCCTATCTGGTTCCTAATATATCTACAATACTGTTTTTGGTCCAAGCTTCCAAACATGAGCCTCTTTTGGTGTTGTCGCCTATCTTTTTATTCTGAAGACCAATTCAAATGGTTTTAAGGCATTTATGGACTAACCTGAACCTACTAAAACCAGCATTCCAAAGCAAGGTTGTGCACAATTTCAATTTATGAATTTTCTAATAAAAGAATGCAGCAGACCAGACCAAATACTGGTACATATCAAAGTATTTGCACAAGTACCAGATAAAACGTACTTTTAGTAAAAACAAAGATATGTTGAAAATCATTCAGACAATTTACTCGACAAAAAAGAACCAGAAAGGTAAAGAAAGAACAGACCTCAGAGCTATCATGGTCATATCGGACAAGGAACCTACACCGACACCCACGGACATCATGTCTGCGCCTCTGCGCATCAAGTACATGGGCATCAAAATACAAAGCCTGCTCCTTGCCCTCCTGGAAACAGAGGATAAGATCACCAGGAAGCACCGCCACGCACTCGGCAGACTCGCATGGAAGAGACCGTTGCCGCACACACTTCGCCACATTTACCCATTCATCCTCTTCTATCCCGAACCCTGAGAACCTCACTCTTACTTCCTGCACAATATTCACATCTTTCCTTGTCAAACATTCAAATATTAACTTACACTGGGTAAAGTATGCTATATTACCCATATTTGATATCTGAGCTAGAAAAGAATATTAAAAAAACTTACCGGATCACCTGTTTCAAATGACCTATGTGAAAGAAATGCTGAGACATCATACCTGAGGCACACATAAATACAAAAGCTTCTTAATATTCAAAATATCTGAAAAAAAAAGAAAACAAGATACAATCCAAAAAAAAAAAAGACTACCAAGCACCATCTCGAGCTGACTTGGCTTCAAATTCCATCTGACCGCTCCCTATCGAAGGTAAACCTGCAAGTTAGATCAAATAAGGATTACACATGATCATTTTTGTCTATTAAGAAAGGGATATAACTATCTGCTTAATAAGCTAACATAACCACATCACATGCACCTATGATAACAATATAAACATCAAATGCAACTACAGGAGCAACATAAAATTTAATTTAAAATCTAGACTGATACAACCGACTGTAGATGCATTCACAGGTTGTCTGGGATGCACTTCTCCTGCCATCTCCACCACAGAAGATCACAGAAAAGGTAACTCCTTAATAAACACTTCTTGCATTTAAAGCCCGAACTGATCGAGGGTTTAATATCACTTGTGGGACTAAACAGGTGAGCTCTATTAGAAACCAGAGTTGCACATTTTTCCTTCAACAGCTCTCTTCATCCATTTTTACTACCAATAAAAGGAGATTTGAGAAAATTGATTGGAAAGCCCTATCCATCACCAGAACTACTATGGATCATCAGATGGGTGATGATTTCAAATCACAGTCATTGAGATAATTCTTTTATCTTCGATTTAACTGGGCGCATGTTAGCCCATTTAGAATTGAAATACTTCTGTTACAGACAACAACACAAATGAAAAGTAATGGTGCCGCACTAGCACTCCTCTCACAACCAAAAGATTACATTGATGCTGCTCTTGCTACCTACCATCTGCCTCAAGCATGAAACATCAGTGCACATGCCTATCTTTCTATGGAACTCTCCTTTGCACACACCTCCCTTCTTAATTTACACTCACATATCATGATATATCTACTGCCAACCTACTTGCCACCGGCCTCTCTCCTTTATTTACTGCACTCTTCAGTTTGCTCTCGATAAATTCCTCTCAGTGCTTTGGCAAAGAAATCAACCTACTGCCTTTTCTAGGGTTTTCATTTCTCAATTTCAATAAAAGTAACTTGATTAAACCTTAGATCCTAGGTAAGCAGATGAATTGCATCATAATCGTAAATTTTAGAAAACACAAAGAGGTATAGAAGCAAGTCGTAAATGTGGAGGAAGAAAGTCCATGGGTTGTGCACTGATAAATACCATTTGAAGAGAAGTAATTGAGCCCCTTTTTTTGAGGTACTTTCTGGTTCACAATTTCTTTAAAAAATGCTCAAATACTTGTATGACGTCTTAAAAGTTTTCGATTTAATCATATTATAATACCTAATTTATGTTTATTCTCCTTGTATAAACAAATGTTCTATTCTTTATGCTTTCTTATTTTGTTCTAATTATGGACTAACAGTGTGTGCTTGCTTACATTTCTAATTTCCACAGCAGCCTGATAGAATTCTACAATTACCAAAAAAGATTGATTGATGATGAAGGCTCTGCTGTTTTTGCATCTGATGGAGGCAATTTGCTGGTATGCATTTCAGCGAAATAATCATGCAATTGTGTTATTTGAATGTTAATTCATAAGATTTTGTATTCCATTTTATATATACTCTGACTTCTTGCAAAAATCAAATGCAACTGGTGCTTTTGAAAAATTGATGCTTAGTGGCATCGGTGTCTGATGTAAATAACTGTAAGTGGGGGATGTGGGTCTTGAAATTGTTTTTATTAAAAGATAGACATTTGGTGAGCTTCTTCTTTCCAAGTAATTATGTTTAAAGGGAAAAAACAAATCATAATTAGAGGACAACTTTTAGAAGAATTTTGTTGAGCTCAGCTTGACTCTTAAGTCTTGCCTTATGGAAATTTATCGTCATTTAATGGAGTAGAGAGTAACTTTGTCTATACTCTTTGGACTTCCCCAAACAAGTTTTTCTAAAAGACTATTCATAGCAACTGTAGCCAAGCATGTATATAGAGGATTTCTAAAAGAACAAAATGCATCATCATATTGTATTAACATTTTGTTCATGTGAGATGAAAACTTTTACATTCAATTTGTCCAAAAAGATATTTATACATAAAAAGAAAATTCTTATAAATAAGATTATAATTTATACATAGAAGAATATTAAAAAAATTGCCAATTGCTATATCCGTATTGTGTTAGACATTATATGTATATCCATGCATTATATTTATACATGACACATGATATATAGATGCGTGTGCCTATGCACATAGATAGATCAAAAGTGAACAAGGAAAAGACCTGTGGCTGGGGCAGCAACAAGTGGGGAGCTGTTTGCAAAGGAGATTGATTCCTCAGATTGAAATGGTACAGCCATTGGAACGGGGATGGAGGACACACCAGTCCTACCTGGTACCTTTCCTGACGCCTTTGCTCTGTGTGCATGCCTTCGATTTTGAAACCAGTTCCATACCTACACCACAAAACCCATCATAAATTCATAATATTACTACATCAATACTTACATCATCTTGGTCAGGATTGGAATCGTTACCTGCTTTGGCTGCACGGCAAGCTTTCCAACTCTTTCTGCAGATGAACTTCAAGGCATATAAAACCTTCAATTATTTCATGTAGAAGAGGTTAAAAAAGAATGGTATTGGTAAATGGTATTTGGCATCTACCTGAACTTCTCAGCAATGGCACTCATGACCTCACGTGGAGGTATTGCATTGTTGGCTTCCTGTAAACATTTTTCCAACTCCAGAACCTTAAAACACAAACGAACATAATTAGTAATTTTGTCAATTGCATCAACAGAATTCTTGAAAGATGTCAAGCTGTAGGTTCATAAAAAATCAACACCCCATGACGAGATTAACTGATCTCTCCTATTGAAAAATTCAGTTTCATATACTTGTTAACAAATTTAAAGACAACAACAACAACTGGAGAAGTCTGAGTACAACCAGTGAGTTTATAAAATTCAATGACCCACCCTAAACAAGGGCATTTCTAAGACTGTGAAAATCTTTCTTTTGTGCAGAAATAAAAGAATTTACATAAACGAGAAAATTTGTTATTAAATTTATCTGTAATACCATAATTTGGGAAGTATACCAAGCAAGCAATTTGATTTATTCTTCCTTTTTAGTCTTAAATAAATTGGGAAGTACACCAAGCAAACAATTCAATTTATTCTTCATTATTACACATCAAGAGTTTAATCGGGATGTACAACAAGCAAACAATTTAATATAATCTCCATTATTAGCATCAAAACAATTCTGATAATGGAAGGGCTAAATGGAACAGATTTTATTATCCCCCCAATTCAGCATATCTGTCTGCATAGTCATCCACAGTAAATGGCACAAAAGGTTAAAATAAATAAGGATATAAATAATTGATACCCTAAAAACAAACATGGGTATCCAAATTTCTATTGAGGTATCATAAATCATACTTTTTCCCTTTATTTTTTCTAAAGATTCACATTTTGTACACTTTTTATCTAAGATGAAGGTTAAATAGTACTCTGAAATTATTATCAACATTAACTTTGTAATACAAAGTGATATTTTATTATTTGAAGTGCTTTTGTTGCATTTGCAACTTTTGACATCTCTTTAGTGTCAGTATCCTTTTACAAATCCAATCAATGATGCACTGACAAAGATATGGTTTAGCATTATCTACTACTGTATCCTTCATCACGACAACTCTTAACAGCGATATGTTGGTTAATAATTATTTACTACTGGACTCATGCTGTACCCTATCTGCTGTAATAAATATTATATGGCAGTGCCCATGCTTTACTTTCTGCACAAGTCATGTGAAATTTTCCATATAAAAGATCGCTCAAAGCCTCAAACATCAGAAAAGGCAGCATGCACAAATTATATGTTCAATGGATTACGAACTCATTGTTTGCGAGATTTTAAAAACAAGAGGTTGAGTATAATGCGTACGATTTAGTAATGCATACTAGGTATTGATGAACTAAAAGTTCAAAACGAATGAAACAGCTTACTCCGGATCCAATCTTCACTACACTAAATGCCTAGCTAAAATACACAGTATTTTTCTTCAAAAGACTAAAGTATTTCTTTAAACAAATGCTTTTTTTTATTTAAGTCCATGATTATTATTTCCAAAGCCTCTATTTATATACATTAAAGCATAAGAGAGCATAACAAGCTGCATTATATAGTGATAGGGGAAACAAACGCTATACAAAATTCAGCAACCCTAAGTTGCCATCAAGTCAAGATCAAACTTAAAATTATCGAAATCAGGCCATAATTCATGATTCGGTTAGTGAACTTACAAGTCTTGGAAGGATCAACAAAACCACGGCTTGAAATTGAAGACATATACATGGCCTAAAAACGAAAATAAAAAGGCGATAGAAACAAAGATATATAAATGAAACCTCATTTTGAGTGAAGCGAAAACCTGGACCGCCGCTCTGTGGAGGTCGACCCATTCCCTTCGCGCCTCTCCTTCTCTCTCTTTATCTCTCCCTCACTCTCGCTCGCTCGCTCGCTCGCTGAGTATAAACCTCCGACAAGGGTAAAATCCGAATTGAAAAGGGGTAAGAGGGAATACGGGGAACCGTATCCTCCGTTTTTTTTTTTCTCCGATCTCAGTTAGAGAGCAGACCGTCAGATTACATGTGATAGCTCTAGAGCTCTCAAAACCGCGTCTGCGCGTCTAAAAACGGCACGAAACAGCATTGTACGTCTAAAAACGGCACGACACGATAAAGACACGATACGATTAAGACACAATACGGGATACGGCACGATACTTTTCACATGTCGTGTTTAGGTTTTCTACTGTAGGACACGGCACGTCACATTTAGGCACGACACGACGGCACATTTAGGCACGAGTAGGCACGGTCACATGGATAGACACAAAAGTTCAATTTTTTTGGAAATTTTCCAACGAGAGTTCTAAATTCGTTCAACCTCTAACGTAATGCTAAGTGTCAACTGTCAAGGACAACACTAGCATAAAAAAACGTGATGAACTTTCAGATTTTTTATGTTTTTGTAAATTTATTTTTCTATTTTTTAGTTTTTATTATTTTCAGCACGATTGACTCGAATAAGGTACGCTGTGCCAAAACAACACAGCACGAACAAACATGTTACGATTATGCACAACACGGTTAAGATACAACACGTTTAGCCACGACATGGTTAAGACACGACACGTTTCACAGAGGATATCGTTTCGGAAATATAGGGAGGAAACCGTGAAGGGGGAAATAACTCTTGTGCACTATTGTGTGCTTTGCTTGTCGGATTAAGATCGAACGCTCGATCGTCAATAATATAATGCAGGATTTTTGTATCGCTAAATCAAAAGTGTTGATTAGATCGGACGATCCAGATAAAGTATACTAGAGGAAGAATCGAAATCCTCTACGGAATTCCGCAGAGAGGAGAACTTATTCTCTGAATTGTTGGATTAAAGATCAACGATCTAGATTAATAATATCAAAACTCTATCTGAATCATATAGTTGACGGTCGAGCGTTGATCTTTAATCTGACGGCCTAGATCGAGCTCCGCAAGGAGCCGGTAAAAAGAGTCAGCAGAGAATACGGTTCCACCAGAGGATAGATACGAAATCCTATGCGGAACTTTTTGTTTTGCAGAGATGAGAACTTTTGTCCTAAACTATTAGATTGAAGACCAACGGTCCAGATTAATAATATAAAAAATCTCTCCTGAACATATCTTTGACGATCGAGCGTTAATCTTTAATCTGACGGTCCAGATCTAGTTCCACAGAGAGCGGAGAAACAAAAATTCGCGGAGAATATGGTTCCCCTTAGGATACGGTTCCTGAAACGAAGGCCTCATAGGAAGGAGATAATATGGGCCGGACTTATCCAATGTTCTTGGTCCATTATATCTTTTTTCCTTTTAGTTTTAATCCAACTGGGCCCGTTTCTTATACGGGGGCAATTTTACCAACGGCTTTCAGGCTTTGGGCCGCTTTTTCTCTTCCAGGAATCTGTGCCCGATGGTGTTGCCGAATGTGGTAGATCTGGAGCAGTGTTGTTGCCAAAAAGCTCGATCGATTAGTGGGTTCAGTGCGGAAGTCATCAAGTATAATGAATTTGGAAACCATTTTGTTATTTTCGAATGATTGTTCGTCAAAAACTCTAAAATTGATTAATTCGGTTATTAATTGTGCTATCAATGTGGCGCGTCATTAATGAGGAAAATTTTAGCAGAGGGTCATAGATCAAAAAAGTTCTAGAGATAGGATCAGAGGCATTCTGCAGAGGCTTTTTCAGTTGTGGATCCTACCACTTAGGAGCGCAAGTAATAGTTGCGCCCCTAAGTGCTGCTTTGATTTTTTTTGCCAAACTATTATTATTAATACACTTTAATATATTCATAATTAAATAGTACTAATATATAATTTTTGAGTATTTGTTAATATATGTATATTTATATTATATTTATTATTAAACAAATTAATAATAATTTCAATATAAAATAAATTTTTAATTTATAAATATTTGTAATATAATACTATAAAATATTACTATATACTTATTATTATTATTCAAAATTAATATTACTTCAAAATTGAATAATACATTTATTACTTCAAAGTACTTTTTTAAGTTAAAAAGATTACAACCTACTAATATAAAACATCTCCCAAGTTTTTCGAGAAATACAAATGGTGTAGTAGCAAGAAAGTTCGGTTAGAGATGCTTGGTTTGAGTGAGGGGATGGGTTCGAACCTCTTGCTCACCATTTTTTCTGAATTAACTTAGGGGCGCAACTATTACTTGCGTCCTTATGAAGATGTTTTTTTTTACAGATAAGTCTGAATTTTGCACGATTTTTTTTCAGATGAGGGGTTCACCTGTCCCCTACAACTAAGGGACGCAATTAATAGTTATGCCCCTAAATGAACAAAATATATGCATCAGCACCCTTCCTTTCTCTCTCCAAACATTATCTCATTATTATCCCTTCTTCTCCAACAGTCTCTTTCCTCTCCACAAATTCTAAATCATATTTTTACATTCCTCCTTTCAAAATCTTACATACGAAATGTTTATTGTTATTTTCTACACCGGCAGATCCATTCAGAATGGTTCTCATGGTGTGCATTACTCGAAAAAAACTACCGATAGTGAAGGATCTAACCATAGATCTTCAGTGCAACTCAGATCTCTCTAAAATTGATCCGGCAGTTCTTCTCTTGTTATCTGTTGCTCAAGAGATCGCGCGTATCTCTCAAAGAAGCCTTGGTGCATGGGGACGAGTTGCAGTCTGAAGAAGCACCTACGTTGGGTGTAAATAAGGTGGATCAAAGCGCAAAGATCAGAACTGAAAAATCTGATCGGATCAGGATACCTTTCTGCACTGTTACAGTTTTGTTGAAAAGGAGCATTTTGTCAGATTGTAGGAATGTATTGATTTGCTTTGATTGTGACAAAACAGGTCAATTTTGTGACAATGTAGAGATCGAAAGAAGCAACCAATTTCTGTGAACTCAGTTCAATCAATTTTTGTGCAAGAAACCATAGATTCACTTCGATCACAAGGAGAATTAGATCTTTAAGGTTTGAGAATACTCCCGAGTCTCAAGCAATTGAGGATTCGTTCAAAAAAATATGGCATCCTTCAGTCTAATGAACAGTGTTTTCACTGTTTTCCGCTACAGTAAAATCACTGTACTTTTTTGCATTTGCTCTTTTTATTTTTTTATTATTTATACGATTTATTATAACTTTATTATTGTAATATAAAAATTTAAAATTTGATTTTTTAGCGCGTAGCGCGAGTGGTATGTCTAATTTAGAATCCAAGCTGATGGCGAGACAAGAGTTATTTGATAGGAGGTCGCACGAATTGACAACACACCATTAAGGACATGTTCTTCAGATCAATCGCTTTAAGATAGAAATCGTTTAGTTGGGACAGGCTATGGCTGTAGGTATTTAAATTTCGACCGTTGTTGACTTGCTCCAATTTACAAGATGATTAATTGTTACGGTGGTAATGGCTATGGATTAAGGCCGTAAGCATTTAATATTCGAACGTTGCATCTGTCTGCTCAAGTTTCGAAGTTGACTTCAATGCACTACGGTCATAGTAGTTGACCAGTACGGTCGTAGGCATTAATTTTTTCGAACGTTACTCCTCCCTGAGCTCACTGATGTGGCTACGACCGTAGTGATGTTGGGCTACGATCGTAGTGATCTGCAGAAACTAAAAAGAATATCAAGTACTAAAATATACAACTCTCTGTAGGATTAATTGCGATCGTAATGGTACAGACTACAATCGTAGTCATTGACAATTTTTTATTTTCAATTTTTTCAAGTTTATTCATGCTTCTAAACCTAAATATAGAAATATGCAATTCTAAAAATGCAAAATAGCAAAAAGGCAACTACTATTTTTTTTATTTGATTTTGTGATTTTTTTTGTATTTTTCCAAAAAGTCCTAAGCTAAAAATGCAAATTCTAAAAAATAAAAAGTGTCAAAAAGATAAAAGGACTTGGGTTGTCTCTCAAGAAGCGCTTGTTTAGTGTCTCAAGCTCAACACCCCTTTTTATGCGTTTTCATCTTTGGTAAGGGAGGTGTTTTTTCTCCCTTCAACCGCTTGTGTAACTAGTTTCACAATCATGTGCGATATCAACGTTTTCTTTAATTGCTTTTCGAACTCCAACTTGAGTTTCTCCACTTTGGCGATGAGTGCCTCCACATCAACTAAGTTGGGATCATTTCGCAACGTATCCTTGTCTTCCGAGCTCATGACACCGGGTTGGTCACAATTTTTCTTCCATATCTTCCATGGTTTCCCATTCTCTAGAGTCTCCGAATTGTAATCAATGTCGGAGTTGGTGAACTCGATTGAATCGCTTTCAATTCACGTGCATGACGTTGGTTCGGGTTCGTCCCAAGATGCTCATTTCCATGATGGATTAGTGTCCATGATGTCACTAAAATCGTTGTTGGAAGAGCTATCTCTCGTGTCGACATTGTTTCCTGAATGAGAATTTTCGCAAACAAATTCCGGAACTTTGTCATTGGCGTAAAAAATAACCCATTTGTTACCAATTTGCAAGGTAAGTAGCATATTTTTTTACATCAATTATGGATTCGGAAGTAGCCAAAAATGACATACCCAAAATCAAAGGTACTTGAGGGTCTACATCCATTTCTACGAAGATGAAATCGCAAGGAATTAGAAATTTGTCAACCAAGATTGGCAAATCTCTAATAACTCCTACTAGTTGTTTCTTTGAACCATTGACTAATTGTAACGAAAATTGAGTTGGATTAATTCGGACGATGGTTCCAACACCAATTTTGTCATAAATAGCTTTAGGCATTAAATTGACACCGGATCCTTGGTCAGTCATAACATTTGATATGAACATAGTCCCTACCGTGCAAGATATCAAAATCATATATGGGTCCTTTAACTTGGTTGGAATTTCTTTTGCAATTATTGCATTGCAAGATTCGGTTAAGGACCTAATCAGTTTGTCATTTTGAGAGAGATCATATATGAGCAGAGATGCATGCATCTCCGTCATTTATTTTGGTGCTTCATCACCAAATGCGGGGATTTGTTCAAGATCGTCTGTCAATGGAACAATATCGATGGCATCTACAAGGTGGATGCTTGTCTTTCCTGATACCGACTTTTCGTGGTCTTACAACTTGAACTGTTGATTGTTCACTTTGAATGCTCTCGTTTGTTCGCTCCAAATTTACATCGCTCCATGTTCGAAAATGTGTTGAACCTAAAAAGGTCCACTCCACTTTGACTTGAGTTTACCTGCAAAGAGCTTAAAACGTGAATTGAACAACAAGACAAAGTCACCTATTTTAAACTCCCTTCGAATAATGTGTTTGTCATGCCATTGCTTGGTTTTTTCCTTGTAGATTTTCGCGTTCTCATAAGCGTTGAGACGAATTTTCTCAAGTTCGAGCAAGTCGAGGATGCGCTTCTTTCCGACTCCAATCATATCATAATTGATAGGCTTGATTGCCCAAAATGACTTGTGCTGAAGTTCGACCGGCAAATGGCAAGGCTTGCCATAGACAAGCTTGAAAGGTGTCATGCCAATTGGAGTTTTATATGTCGTGCGGTATGTCCAAAGTGTATCATCTAGCCTCAAACTTCAATCCTTGCGTGAAACACTCACGGCTAATTGGATAATGTGCTTAATCTCTCGATTTGAAATTTCGAATTGACCACTTATTTGCGAATAGTAAGGTGTTGCAACCTTGTGCTTGACACCATACTTTTGCATGAGATTTTCAAAGGATTTGTTGAGAAAATGAGAATCTCCATCACTTATTACCACTCAAGGAACACCAAGCCTTGGAAAAATCATCTTTTGGAAAAGACGTTTGACTGCTTTAGAATCAGCTTCGGGGCTTGGTATTGCCTCCACCTACTTGGAGACAATCAACCGTCACAAGGATAAATTTGTTGTTACAAGAGCTAAGAAAAGGTCCCATGAAGTCAATGCTCCAAACATCAAATAACTCAACTTCTAAGATACTTTGTTGAGGCATTTCATGACGCTTTGATATGTTACCCTTCCTTTGACACTTATCGCAAGAGACAACAAATTTCATTGTATCCTTAAAAATGGTTGGCCAATAAAAGTCGGCTTGAAGGATTTTGGCCGCGGTTTTGTTAGTTGAGGCATGTCCTTTGTAGGGTGATGAATGATAATGGTGAAAGATTGACTGAACCTCATCTTGCGGAACACATCGCCTATGAATTCCATCGACTCCAAGTTTGAAAAGGAGGGGATCATCCCAGAAATAATGCTTGGAATCCGCATAGAACTTCTTGCGTTGTTGGGAAGTAAGATGGGTTGGCATGTATCCACAAGCAAGAAAATTTGCAATGTCCGTGAACCAAGAAAGTTTGAAATTCTACACTTTATAGAGTTGCTCGTCGGGGAACGAATCGTCGATCGGAAGGTTTTTGCATGAAGAATTACCAGAAATGCAAGAAAGGTAGTCGGCGACGAGGTTTTCAATGCCCTTTTTGTTGCAAATTTCCAAGTCGAATTCTTGTAGCAAGAGGATCCATCGAATGAGATGGAGTTTTGCATCTTTCTTTGTGAGGAGATAACGAACCACCACATGATCCGTGTAGATTATCACCTTAGAACCCACGAAAAAGGGTCTAAACTTGTTGACGGCAAAAACCACTGCAAGTAGCTCCTTTTAAGTTGTGGTGTAGTTCACTTGGGCTTCATTTAACACTTTGCTCGCATAATAGATCACATCCAGCTTCTTGTCGGTTCCCTGGCCCAACACAGCTTCAACGATGTAGTCACTTGCATCACACATAATCTCAAAAGGTTCACTCCAATTTGGGGGTTGTAGGATAGGCGCTTAAATCAAAGCTCCCTTCAACCTATTGAAAGCGTCTAGACAATCATTGTTAAAATCAAACGAGATATCCTTAAGCAATAGATTGGTCAAAGGTTTGGCAATTTTTGAAAAATTCTTAATAAACCTTCGATAAAAACTGACATGTCCTAGAATGCTTCTAACACCCTTAAACACCCTTAAGATGTTGCACAACATTGAAGAGGTTGCAAGAGAATAATTTTACAACCTTCGACAAGTCTTGTACAACGTTATACAACCTTTGATGAACTTTGATCAATTCTTTCTCCAACTTTTTGGCGCGAGGGATGCGCGGGAAGAAGAAAGCATCTATTTTCATCTCTCCAGGTTTCGTTTTCCACAAAAAAATTGGAAAACGAATTTGGATTTTTTCGGGGAAATCTAGAAAGATTGATTCGACAATTTATTTTTTCGCTCCAAACGAACGACGCAAAATTAAGTTTCCGGGGAAAGTTGTTTTCTGAGTTTGTTTTCCTGCCGAACGAACAGAGGGGGTTTGTCAAGGTTTTTGAAGATTGGAGAGGAAAATAGGAGATGAATACGTAAAGGTTTTCACTGAAATCGTGGGTGAAATTGAGACTAAAGTAGAGAAATAAAAACAAGAGCGGGAGTCGCATAGAGCAACGGTTTTTTTCTACAAATTTTTCTTTCAATCACGAAAATAAATTTTATGGGAAGAACAGGCTGGTGGGGTCATTCAAGCTGCGAAGGTGGAGGCAGAGACAGACAGAGATACTCAACGCCGACCGGAGGACAAATAGAGAAGCAGTGCTATGGGTGAGAGAGGCGACATAACTTGAAAAAGAAAGAGAAGACTTCAAATGACTAAATTGTCCTTTCAAATAAATTTTCCGTCAAAAGTCCGTCAAAATTTGAGGAGGATATTTGTGCATCTGATATTTGCTAACCGCACGATTAATAACAAATGAACGGTTCATATTTGATCTGATTCATAGCAGAATCTGCCCTAATCAAATGGTTTGTGTGTCACACTATAACGACTGTGTTATACGATACGACACAACGTGAAATTAGCACTACGGTGGATGATGTCTTTTTAGATTTTTTTGTGTATTGGAAAAAGTGCTGCAATAATATTTTAATTTTAAATATTTAGAAGTATTATATTTATTTGTATTTAATGAAATGCTTCCACAATGCAGCAAATTAAATATTATAGAATACCATGACGTGATAATTGTGTTGTTCGAATACAAATTGTAATGTTACAAATGCACGTCTTATAATTAAAATCATTGTTTAAAGAACAAACTTGTGCAAAAATTGTTTAGACTTTTTGAACGCACAAATTCAAGAGTCATTATATATAATATTAAAATAATTACTTAAACAACAAACTTGTGCAAAAATTTGTTTAGACTACTATTGAACGCACGAGTTCGTATTATGAACTCAAGCGTTCTATATATAGTTAAAAACATTGAATTTCTTCTTCTTTGAATTCCGGGTCGAACAATTCACTGAAAGCATGAATTCAGCTCGAGGTGTCAACACGTGTTTTGTGCCTTCTCAGATGTCTGAATACAGGTGTTTAGGTAAAACTACTAATCGTATATTCGTATGCACACAAAAATAGAAATAATTTTGTAAATAATTTTAAATAGAGATATCGTTATTAATCTTTAAAAAAAAAGGCAAAATCCACTGTAGAGCCAAAATCAACTTGATTTCACATTTATTGATAAATATGAATGATTGTAATCAAGCTTTAAAAAACGGCGATAAAACGTTGATAAAACTATTGATAAATATGAATGATTATAGTTAATTTGCATTTGAAATTTTTGTTAATAGCGTACTCACTCTTAAAAAAACAGGGATACACAAAAAAAGTTGCATGGGATGTTTTAACTAATTACTTGGTGAAGTAGTCCAGCAATGAATTCAATTCGAGATCTGATTCGGATTGTGATTATGATTTATTTTTATGGATCTTATCAAAATTTTATCTTCAAGATCACTTTACATGTATTTCAAATTATCTAGATTATTTTTTTATTGTATGTCTTTTATTTCCTTAGCAGTTATCGTCAGTTTAGTCATTGAATCATTTGGTTATTTGTTTTCCTTATTTTGGTTATTGCTTACTTTGGGACCAAGTCATATGTCGCATATATAAGGGACCCTAGTTGTTTGTTTGAATCATCTTATGTTTAATAAAATTTTCAATATGTTAAGAATTACGAGAATTCTGTATTTTGCTACTTATGATGTTACTTGTTTTCTCTTTGTTTATATTTCACTAAATTATTTATTGCAGCCTGTCCTAGCGGAGTTGTGTTGATATCCGTAGTGCGTCAAGTGGTATCAGAGAAAGTTCGACAATCACATTCGCGCTTGCATGAAGTTGTATCCCCGAAATCGCCCAACCCCATTTTCCAGCAACGTTTTACCCTCCTATCACACCACATAACCATATTTTCAACACTATTTCCATAGCAATAACCGATCCAAGCATAATTGCCCTATTCGAGTCAATGCTGAAGAATCAGGAAGCGTTCTTTCAATGCATGGAGGAAAATAACTGACAAGCACAATAGCAGAAAGTGCAACTTTTTACCAACCTAGTAGTACATTTTGCCTTATCTCGCTTAATAATGACAACCGAGACCGAGACGACAATGTCCCGAGACACCGAGAGAACAATGACATCAAAAATCGCAAAATCCCTCTGATTTGTGACCAGCACTAGGATAGTGGTCTTCAAGTAGAAATTCCAGCCTTTTCGAAAATTCTCAAACCCCAGGAGAAAACATACGAGTCGTCCTCCAATGAGGTTCTCGAGTTCTCGAGTTCAACAAATGAGATTTTCGAGTTATCAAATTCGACAAACGAGGTTCTCAAGTCTCGTGTTAGAAAGATGAGGCTCTCGAGCACTCTGATTTGATGAACGAGCATCCCGAGCACTCTAGCACAAACAACAAGGTTTTGGACTTTTCGAGTTCAAAATGCACTATTATCAAGTTTTCGGGTTTAATAAGCGAAGTTCTTAAAATTGAAATTTTTCCTTGAGAACTACAAGAAGACATAAAGTTTGAGCTAGAGCCCGAAGAAGAGCAAGTTTCCGAGGAAGAGATTCACGATGATGATCTCGAGCCTGATTTCGAAGAAGAAATTTATGAAGATGACCCCAAATATGTTCTCGAGTACACTAAGGAAGCAAGTGAGGAAGATTCAGAGGATGACCCCGAGCCAGTTTTTTAGTACACCGAGAAAGCTTACGAGATTGATTCTGAGTATATTTGTGAGGCACCGAGGAGGAGAGACGCGAGTATGATCCAGATTTTCTCACTAGAGATCCCGAGGAGGAAATACACGAGACCGACACCGAACAGTTTCTCGAATCCAAAGAGCTTCCCCAAGAACCACAAGGAGAAACGCAACACCTTGAGTTTGAAGAGTCTTCTCGAGAAGATGTTGAGTATCTCGAGTCTAAAGAGTTCCATCAAGAGTATGAAGACGAAGGGCTGATCGAGTTTGAACCCGAAAAAGAGTACTATAGACTAGTCGAACTCGAACCACCACCTCCAATGACTCCTGCTTCGAATATGTCGCCATACTGCCTATTGTTGGAACCACCTCCTGAATTGTCATCAGTACCAAGAATAGTAGAGCCAAGCTTGAGGTCAAGTTTTCATCAGCCCGGGAAGCATGACGTAGTTCAGCAATGGATCCAACCCGAGAACTAATTTGAATTGTGATTCCGATTTGATTTGGTGGATTTTACCAAAAATTTTGTCTCCAATATCACTTTGTGTGCACTCCAAGTTATCTAGATAATTTTCTATTTTCTATTTTCTGTCTTTTATTTCCTTAGCAGTTATCGTCAGTTAAGTCACTGAATCATTCAGTTATTCGCTTTTTTATTTATGTTATTGCTTACTTTTGAAACAAGACACATGTCGTCTATATAAGAAATTCTACTCATTTATATGAATCATCTTTTGTTTAATAAAATTTCCAATATGTTAAGAATTCCGATAATTATGTGTTATGCTACTTAGCATGTTACTTATTTCTTCTTTATTTCTATACCACCAAATCATTTATGACAGTCCGCAGAGTTGTGATTTGAGACCCGTAATGCGTCACTTGGACCGGATAGTAATTCATATAGGTTTACAATTTTATGAGTAGTTCTGTAAATAGTTTTTACTAGTGATAAAGATAATGGTCTTTGACAAAAAAAATGCAAGTTTGAAACTTGGTTAATTTTTTTGAATATTTAAATTCAGATATCTTGATCCATTTTTATCTGAAAACTAAAATTTATATGAGTAAATATGGTTAACATGTATTAGATTGGTCTATCTGTTGGAAATTTATGTTTGAAAAAAATTCAAAAATTCAGATCAGTTCTGAGAAATTTAAGGACAAATTTTCCTATCTACTATTAAAAAAATCAAAATTTTCATTGAACGGGACCCTTTGGTTCCCTTTTGATATGCATATATACATGGAATCCCCGTTGATCTCGTTGGTTGAAGAGGTGTTATTCATGTACTTTTTGCATCCGAGAAACAGAGAAGGACATTTTTTTCTCCTTTTTTTTTATTATCCACAGAAATTGAGACTCTCATTTCATTTTCAATTTCCTTTCAACATGATTAAATCACGAATTACACATGCTGGATATTGCGGATTATCGTCGGTAGCTTTCATTTAAGAAGCAAAGTTTCCGAAATATTTTTGTGGTGGTTTTGAAGTTTGCAAGGTATAAATGAAATACGCTCAAGAACATTGTTATCAGGATTCGAACGACAGAAAAAAAGATTTTAGTGCCGTCTAATTATCACTGATTTTTAGTGATATTTGAAAAACACTTAGTGATATTAACTTTGGTTATTATCTAAAAACTAGTAATAAAGGTTTGTAAGTTAAAAAATATATTATTAATTTAATGTTGGTTTTTTTTATTAATAATAGGTGATAAAAGTTACTTTTATCATCAGATTTTAAGAAGCAACCGGTGTAAAACTTTTATTACCGGTTGTTTGTTAATATCCAATAATAAAAACAATAGGTGATAAAAGTTTTATCACCGAATTTTTCAAATAAATCGGCAATATAAATTCGAATTTAGAAAATCCACGTCCCCAACTCATTTTTCTGTTTCTCCCTCCTCTCTATCTCACATGTCTCTCTCTATATATATATACCTTCATGTTGTCTCCCTCCTCTTTATCTCTATATTCATCATTGTTATTCTTGTTCGTCAAAGATGGTGAAATTTGAAGAGAGGAATTCGGAGAAGCGACATATCGTCATTTTTATTCTTTCAATATCAGATGCAAACACCGGCTCTTCTCTCCTCTCTATTCTTGTTCTATTTTATTTATATATTTCAGTTTTCTTATTTTTTTAGTTTTTATTTATTTATTTCTTCTTTGTTTTTTTGTTCTATTTTTCTCTCCTCTCTATTCTTGTTCTATTTTATTTATATATTTCAGTTTTCTTTTTTTTTTTAGTTTTTATTTATTTATTTCTTCTTTGTTTTTTTTGTTCTATTTTACTTTCTATTTTTTTATTTAATCTTCTATTTTCTTGTTTTTTCTATTTATTTACTTTTAATCTTCTATTTTCTTGTTTTTAAATTAAATTTGAAGTTTGAAATTTGAATTATCTAGGCGATTTGACAGTTGTCAAAAGTTGTACGTTTTGCAACCAACTGTCAGGTTGCAGAACATATAGCATTTTTACTTTTTGTTTGACATTTATCATCGTTTATTAGTAAAATTCGGTGATAAAAGTCAAGGTTCGAGGTTTTATTACCGGTTATTAATATTATTAGTATCCCTACTACGCCGAGAGAAAAATCGACAATAAATGCAATAAAAAATTGAGAATAATATCATTTTTGTAGCAGTGATAACTCAATTTCAATTCCATTTGTGTTGATTCAATTTGATTATTTTTCGAATTTCCGGAAAAAAAAATCCCAACACCATCTATATCAAAATAAAATTCACGAATACATATTACTAATTAACTTGTAATCTATGTTGCACGGGTGCGGGTGCGGGTATCATATTGGATACAGTGCGGGTGCGGCGATACGTCATTTTAAAAAAAGTTAGGATACGGCGGAGTATATATAAAATAATAAAACTCACATTATATATTAAAATAAGATATTACATAAGAAATAATACTTCAATAAAATCACACATTACAATAAAATAATATATATTATAAGAAAATATATATAATAAGTAACAGTCTAGAACAAAAAAGCAACTGTCTCAGTGGTCATGCGCCTTTGTGTAGGATGTTGTGTTGTCCATTGATCTAGTGTTCAAATCCCAGCACTAGATTTAATTTCTAATGTTATTTTACTCCTCAAGGATGGCAGACAGATCTTCTGTGGCGATGGATACACGAGTTAGATCCGTATCAGGATGAATTATACCCGAATCTTGACCGAATTCGTTGGTCAAAAACAATAAAAAATTAGATACGGCAGTTGGAGTATCGGATGCGAATCGCACGTAAATCGTATCGGATACGTATCCGATACGGAATACGCTATGTTTTCAAAGAATCCGGGCAACATATATAATTATACCGTTGTATAGTGGTTTCCACAAAAAATAAAAAAATATATAATTATACCGTTGTATAATACCTTTAAAAAAAAGCACAAAAAACATAATTGTGGTTGTGTCATTTGGTGCAGATCTGTAGATTCCAAACGAGGCGGATCCAGGATTTTCGTCAGGAAGGGTAAGATCTATTACTTTTTTCAGGGAGGGGCAAAATGATGCACATTTTTAAATATACATGATTATTTTGCAAAAAAAAATTAACAAATAGTACGAATACACAAGCTTATTTTGCAAAAAAACATTTCAGAATGAAGCGACTGCCCCTCCCTGTCTCCGTGACCTCATGCAGCTCCGGCCATGTCTACAAATCTAATCTCATTGTGTTTTGGTTTCCCAATAAATAAGACCCAAAATCAAAGCATTCATACACCAACCACCGCCGTAATTTCAATGAATATTCCCAAAAGCCCAAAGTACACACGGGTCAACTCGATATTGCAATTGAAACAACTGAGCAATTGTTCTATGTGACAACTTCCATAACCATAACAGTAACTGAGCAATTTGTTGTAACAGAGCAACAAATTTCTTAGGTGCTTCCGAGCAAATACCCACCACCAAGTCTCTAATTAAGTCTAACCCACCAAGATTTTATTTTACAAAGTCTTTTATTTTTACCAGAATAATGTAGAAGTCTACTGGCCCCACAAGCTCCTCGCTAGTTATAAATCCTCGTTTGCACAACATGAAACACTCACCAGTCTCAGCAAAAAAGCAGGAAACACACAACAAGAGAAAAATACTCTCTTACAGCAGTCAAGTTTCCAGCTCCAAGTCACCAATTAGTAACAACAAATGGCATCTAACAGTTCCTTGACCTTCCGTGTTCACCGGCGCGAACCAGTGCTTGTCGCTCCTGCCAAGCAAACTCCCCATGAATTCAAACGTCTATCAGACATAGATGATCAAGAGGGATTGCGGTTCCACATCCCCACAATCCAGTTCTACCGGTACAACCCGTCAATGAAAGGCATGGATCCTGCAAAGGTCATTCAGGATGCCTTGGCCAAGGCTTTGGTACCGTACTACCCATTTGCTGGCCGGTTAAGGGAAATCCAAGACGGATCGAGGAAGTTGGTTGTCGAGTGCACTGGCGAGGGTGTTCTGTTCATTGAGGCTGATGCTGATGTGTCGCTCGAGCAGTTCGGGGATTTGTTGCAGCCGCCGTTTCCGTGCTTAGAGGAGCTCCTGTTTGATGTCCCTGGATCGAGTCAAGTGCTCAATGCACCATTGCTATTGATCCAGGTATGGTCTCTTTGTAGTTTATTTTGTAGATTTTCGTTTTGTTCTTTTTTATTGTTCTGATTGACGAAGTCTTGCATAAAGGTGTCAATCTTCTCTATAAGAACCAGCTAAAGGGAAAATTCAGCTCATATTCCACCACTTTGCAGTCATTAAAAATGTTGGCAATAATAGTATTGTGGTTACGTACGGATTTAATATTTCGACGAAGTTGCAATATTATTATTATTACTATTACTATTTTGGTATCAACAAATTAAGGAGCACAAGGTGGTTGCATGACTTCATGAATCTTAGCTTCATAGCATTATATAGGAGTTTTACATATAATTGTGCAGAAACAGAAATTATGCTGCTCAAATATCAGCTAAATCCTGTTACTAATTGTGCAGGTAACAAGGTTGCAGTGTGGTGGGTTTATCTTTGCTCTGCGGCTCCACCATGCAATGTCAGATGCACAAGGCCTGATTCAGTTCATGACTGCCATTTCCGAGATGGCCCGTGGCCATTCGGTCCCTTCCATCCCCCCGGTTTGGTCACGGGAGCTTCTAGAAGCACGATCCCCACTATGCCCATCATTCGAGCATAGGGAGTATGATGTGGTCGAAGACACAAAAGGCACACTAATCCCTCTCGATGACATGGAACACCGCTCGTTTTTCTTCGGTCGCCGTGAGATCGCTGCCTTGCGCAAGCACACCCCTCATCATCTTCTCAACAAAATTTCCACATTTGATCTCCTAACCGCTTGCTTGTGGAAGTGCCGCACATTTGCCCTTTCGCCAGATCCAGAGGAGGAAATGCGTATTATTTGCATCGTCAATGCTCGGGGTACCAAAAGTGGCCTTAATGTCCCCAAGGGATACTACGGCAACGCCTTTGCTTTCCCTGTAGCCATCTCTAGAGCAGACAAGCTGTGCAAAAATCCATTGGGTTATGCGTTAGATTTGGTCAGAAAGGCCAAGTCAGAGGTCAACCACGAATACATGCGCTCACTCGCTGATCTTATGGTGTTGCGAGGCCGACCCCACTTTGCAGTGGTACGAGCATACCTGGTGTCAGATGTAACACGTGCTGGGTTCGGAGATGTGGATTTCGGATGGGGAAAGGCCGCCTATGGTGGACCTGCTAAAGGAGGGGTGGGGGCAATTCCTGGTGTGGCTAGCTTCTATATTCCTTTTACCAATGCAAAGGGTGAGAAAGGAATTGTGGTTCCAGTTTGTTTGCCAGGACCAGCAATGGAGAAGTTCATGGTAGAGCTTGACACTCTACTGAAAGAGCCGACAAAGAGCATCGATGAGCAAGCTGAGTTCCCCATGTTCAGGTCCGCACTGTGATCACATCCGTGCATTTTGCTCTCAAAGATGAGCAAATTTAAGCTCTTAGCTATACACGTCATATCTTCTTTTCTTCTTCTTTTTGAGGATATATTTAAAATAATGCAGAAGAGGTGCATACATGCAGCACCATCAAATTGCTTAATGATTTGTGATAACTCAATTATGCAATTCATGTAATTACATTATTCTCTGTGAGCAAACATGTACTTGGATGTGGGATTGTACTATAATATTATACATAGATCATAATTTAGAAGTTTTTACAGTAATTCTACAAAAAAACATATATATATTTTTCTTGTACTGACCATTGGTGTAGAAAATAAAAAATAAAATTTTATACAAGTTATTACATATGTATATATGTTTTATTCACAAATATTGTAACTTCACGAGACTATTATGTTTTCTCAAAACTTCAACTTCTCATAATTTTGACATGCCAAGAAACTCAACCTGAAAAAATGAAATACAACACATGCATGCAACCCCATGTACGACGCAACTATACATTAGGACAGTTTATTTTTGTGCTCTTCAAAGTGTCAAACTCTTCCATTTACAAAGTTGGCATGTTTACTTGTTTCGTGACCGAGACATGCCCTGAACATGGCAACAAGTTTTTACTTCCAGGCCTATAGGAAATAATGTGAAGACCTAAATAATAAATCATGCTACCAAACAAAGTATCATTCATCTAATGGTCCAATTAAAAAAACACCTAATTCTGTTTATTCCAACTTTGTAGCCACAGCCCACAGCTCTTTTAAGAAATGTCACCTAACCTTAACCTCTCAAATCTATACTAAGAAAAAGTACTTTAATCAAAGATTATGAAATACTCGCAAGATTCAAAGGCTTTTCTGTACTTGGAAGTTTTCAAACTGTCATTATTTGACACTGTATTATTGTGTTTAAATATAATCATTTCATAATTATTATTTTAAAACATGACGTGGAAGTTTTTGAATTATGAAAATTTGAAGGTTATAATTTCTGTTAAGAAAGTTGAAAAGTTGAAACTTCAATTTGTAAAAATATGATAATTGGAAGTGAAGGGACTACAGAAAAGGAAGGAGGGGCAAAACATTAAGTTCATGGGAATCACAAGACATTTTGTTAAAAAAAGATAGATGCAAGGGAAGTTTGTTTCATCTCTGGACAAGAAAGGTATTTTACTATTTTGTACAAGTTACAAATTTCTGCTTCATATTCAAGATTAAAGCACACAAAATCTGATTTTTTTTGGACTTTTCAGTATAATTAAGCCGTATGTTAAGGGTTAAAGAACTTCAGCATTATCAACTTCAAATTTCAGCTTTCTGCAATCTTTGTAGAGGGGTTAAACCAATCCAACTAGCAACTCCCTTTTACAGAGTAGTTTAATTATAATTCAAATTTCAGAGCATTCTTTACATGAAACAAAAAAGCACAAGCAGATAATTTTGACGAATTGCTACTTTAGAAAAGTTAAAGAGCACGCTATTTCAACTTAATTACAGTCTATATTGAGTTTCTGTGTGAAAAACTTTCACTTTAGGTTGTGTTCTGCTCTTGTTTATGTAGCTACCAAATTTATTCCATGTATATGAGCTGAATTAAGCTTCAACAACAAACCAACCTCGCAAAGAAATGTATGTTTTAAGTGCACAGATATGGCTTTGTAGCTACTGAAATTAAGCAACGATTGTGAAAATTCAACAAAAATTGTGTTAGCAATCATACCTCTTTATAGTGGAATTAGATCGAGCACCTTCAGAGCAGTAGAAGCGGAGAGTACAAGGTGCCGCGAACCGGCTCAGATTCAGTTGATGCAAGGCGGGATCCGGTGGATCCATCGGCGATTGAGGCGGCGATGGGACTATTCGGTCCGGTTCCCGACCTGCACCAAGCGAATCCGAAGCGGCGGCGATCGATTTCAGCTTTTCTTGTTTGTGTTTTTTTAGAATGGAGAATCCAATGGGAAAGAGCTTGAGACTGAGAGAGTCCGTATCTGCTGTTATTTTTGGGGATAACGGGTCGGGATAACAGGACCGTTATCTCTGATCCTACCGTCAGATTTCCACACAGATGAACGTATGGTACAGATGGATTGCATGAGTTCCGTTGTATAATATATTTTATTCGTTAGATAAAAAATAGACGGTTAGATCAGAAGAAAACATGATCATGTTATTTTCCAGAATAACAACAGATGTGAATTCGAGACTGAGATGGTAGATATTTATTTATTGAAGTAGAAGCCCGAGATGTAGCGGAACGATATCTTTGGATAGTGTAGAGAAATCACTTGCGTATCTATTGATATGAACTGTCGAAATAAGATCAATGGTGCTGATTTAATAATATGAGGACCTTGTGAATCATATCAGTGGCTGTCTACCATTAATCCATATTATTATATATTCAATTATATTTTTCCTTGATTAAGGTGTCGGAGCTCAGTTTAGAAGTATGTGTGCCATATTTGATCTATTGGAGCTATTTCGTTCATATTTATTATTATTACTGTTTTATTTAGTCGGCTTATAGCGAGATCTCGGGGACGTTCGAAGAGTTCTTTCTCCTTTGGTGGCCAATTTGGGTACAAGAAAAGGTTGGAGCTTCCTTTTGGCTCCTGATTGGTACAGGAAGACTCCTTGATTATTAATTTATTATTTATATGTTCGGATAGTCGATTCCTTATTTCAGTATTGCAACTAAGACAGAAAGTTTTTATTTATCTTTTTATACTTTTGTGAGGTAGGCACATGATTCGCTTTTGACCGAGTCTTTGTACTCTCCTAGGGTGCTATTTCCTTGGGAAGACCGGTTTGCTTTAGATTACAAGGGCTGATGTATAGCCCCACTCCTAAAATGAAACCTTAGCTTATGAGTGCTGCTGTCTAGTGTCCCATCCCTGAGGGGTGAATCATATTGTCTACAAATTGGAATTTATTTTTGGGTGCTTGATTTATTATGTACTATATGTATATTTTAGTACTTATCAGATTCTTTTGGATTTCTTTAACGATTGTACTTTAAACATTTATTTCAAATTTAGTTAGATTTCTAAAAACACTTCTAGTTAACAACTTAAGTAAATTGTTAGATTTGAAATGTGATTAATTACCTATCAAGTGTTGGCTTGGGTTCAATCTTAGAGAAAGATATAAGCTCAAAGGCTGGACCCAAATTCACACTGAGCAATTTATAATTACTCACGTTTTCACGGTGGTTGTGGGATCCACGTGAGGAGCACAAGTGTATAGGTTGAGAGCGCTAGGAACTGATCAAACGATGCCACTACCAGAGTTTTATGGTTTATCACTCGATTGATATTTTACTTTTACCTTTGATCATAGTTCAAATGGTAGGCTAGATGAGATTACGACAATCGGTCTATCAGCGAAGCCGTAATCTCATTTGTTTATTTTTATCCGCTTCCACAACTCTGATATTTTTGTTACATATATTTGTGGAGTAATGTGATCACTATGATTTACATGATTATGGTATGTGTTTTATAGTGACTTATTTATATTTTTGCACATTTATTCATTATTTATTGAGTCTTTCGTGTGCGTGCTTCTGCGCGCACACGTGGCAGGATTAGTCGCCCCTGACATGCTTCTTGTTTCTGGGGTGTGACACATAATGTACTAATTAATTAATCATGAAATTAATATATGACAGATTTTAATATCCTATAATCTTAATAAATGATCAATTACAACAACAAAGCCTTTCTTCTCAATAAATCGGGGTAGACTAGAAATGAAGCCCAATTTGAAACGAAAAATCAAAATAAATAATAATAATAATATAATAAATGATAAAATAGAAGTATTGTAATGAGAATAATAATGTTAGTAATAACAATAATAATAATAATACACTATTCTACAAATCATAGACTAGCGCTCTACGTCGTTAATTTTGATCTAAAAATCGAACAACTATACCACTACTTCTAAAATTTTAGCCTGTCACGATTTTAGTACGCAGATCGCTAACTTCCATTCATTTTTATATGACGCCAATTCTTTGGAGACACTCTATGTCTTTAAGTACATTTTTATAGCTTCATCCCATGTCAATTTCGGTCGACACCTACCTCTTATAGTGTTTTCGAGACGGCTTAAAACTCCACCATGTATCAGTGCATCAGAAGGCCTTCGCTGAATATGTCCATACCATCTAACGATGTTGAACAAGTTTCTCTTCAATCTGTGCAACCCCAACCTTTTCACGTATAATGAAAATATCAATTAATTTTTTTTACTTTATTGTTAGTGAAAATATCATACTTTGATTTCCTTTAGGGTAAGGACACTTAGATGTCAAGAAATACCGTCATAATTCACGGTTACCGCAAATTGGAATAATGAATTATTAAATAAAATACTAATAATAATAATTCATAAAACAAATAACTTAATCAGAAAAAATGAATCCAAAACCAGTGCTCTCATACCACATGTAAGTAAACGTTGTCGTGCTCAACTACTTATAACATCATTATTAACATGTAAGTAGACGTTATTGTGCTCAACTACTTACATACAATCATTATCATGAGTACAACTAATCATCTTAAAATTTCGATAGCAGAATTAAAAATTATTAATAAAAAATCAAAGATCTTAGAAATCAAAATCTCCACGTGCAAATCAATCAAAAGATAATGTGTACCTCTGGCCATTTAAATTGTAGAGCACATTTTCATTGCAACTACTGAAAACACCTTTTAATTACAACTATTGAAAACACATTTTCATTGCAACTACTGAAAACACCTTTTAATTACAACTATTGGAAGCACATTTTAAATTAAGTCATTTCAATGCACCCATTAATTTTATTTTGAGCCACATCCATATAATTTTTTATTTTTCTTACATAATAAGGTATGTGCTGCACAAAATATTGTGTTAAGAGAATCTTGGTAAGAGGATGAGAGGTGGTAATTTCAAAGAAACAATGTACTGCACAGAAAGAGATTAAGAAGACTTGGTGAGAGCAATATAGATATTAGAGGAGGAATTAAATGCCTCCATTTTTGTGCCTCCGATTGGCCTCAAATCGACATCATTCATCAAGAAATAATTGATAGTCTAAATTTGAAAGCCCAAAATATACTCTTGATGAACGATATGAATTTTGAGATATAATAGAGACACAAAAAATTGCTCCCTCTAGATATTATAGATTTTGAAAGGAAGGGCACAACTGTCCTTGCTTTTTTTTTAAAAATTTAAGAGCCTATCTGAAATTAAATATGATTAATCTCAATCTGAATCATCTCAAGGACACATACCTAAGAGAAGGAAGTATTAGTGGATAAATATCTACATTTCATACTTTGATGGGAAAATTTCTAAAAAGATGAATTAGATGGATATGTACCAGGTCTAAGCACAAATAACAACTTTATAAATATGACCAGGTCTAAGCACAAATAACAACTTTATAAATATGACCAGGTCTACTTACACCATCATAGTCCTTGAGCACATTGGCACTCATATACATGCAAAAATGTTGAGACTTCAACAAACAGACAAGATTTTATCCCATGATAATTACATTTTCTTGGAACCTGAGATCCCCTTCTCAAACAAAAGGCAAAATGAGATTTAACCAAGCAAAGAAATAGACAACACAAACCAAAAAGAAACAAAACCACACTTATAGACTGAATGACTACAGCATATACATAGGCTCTGTCAGTCATGGATGCTCCACAAAACAATTTGCAAAGGCCTCAAACTACTAACAAGACCACCATTGATCAGATCACACTAACCATATCAGTAAAAAAATAAAAATCAAAAAGCCTCGAGATACACAGTATTTCATGAAACACTCAAGCTGCCAGGACTATGATCACAATAAGAAGCACAACGCCGAAGATAACCAAAAGCAAGCACATCTGCAATCCATTAAGGGCAAAAGTTTAGCTAAGATCTAAACACAAACTAAGTGCGCATGAAATTGGATGACACAAATGAAATTGACTTCAGTTAATGAAACCTCAGCTTAAAATCCAATTTATGAGTCAAATTATTCTTTTTAAAAAAACAAAAAACAAACCAAAAGCTGGAAAATGAAGTCAACATACACAAGGTTGCATATGAATCATACGAACTGGTACACACCAAGCAATTGCTACAGGTATGAAAAATTCAGAAATGGTGAGAAATTACCAGAGATGAATTAGACTTCTGGGTTTTGGAGGCCTGGGCAAGCTGAGTTTTTGCCTGGGAAGTTGCTGCTACTGCATTTTCTATATGGGAGTCTATATCATCTGCAAGATAATAGGCAATAAACCCAACAAGGTACATTAAGAAAGCAAACAAAATCAAATAGGAAAAACAAAGGGATTTAAGATCAAAAGAACACAAACCAATGACAGCGCCTTGTTCATGAACAAGCACAGCAAGGTCCTTGAAGATTTCATTGACTTCACCAATTTGATTTTGTATCTCCTGGATACCTTGATCTCTCTCCTCTATTACCGCCTCATTAAATGCTATTTCGTTGTCAAGCAACAATACCTCCTGCCTGCATATCATTCTTAAATTTTACTTCCCTACTCCTCTGTCTTTTAAAATATAATACACACCAAGCAATACTTTGTCAATAAATAGGAGCAGAGAAACAAGAAACTGTACTTACCGCCTTGCTTCTACAAGTACGGCACGCTGTTCGGGTGTCTTGTCTGAACCTATATTCATCTCACCGGCTGTATAACTGCATCGAATCAAAGGACACTTAGTCATTTGGCATGAGAGAGCTAAAGATAGTTCAACAGACAGAGGAAATCAAAATGAAACCTTGAAGGAAGAACAGCCTGAGGAACGAATGGAGCATAGGCAGTTTCTCTCTGAATTGAGAGATTCTGAGCCTTCTGAAACTCTTGCATTATTGCTTTAAAATCTTTTGCCAGCTTTGCATCTGCTATCTTCTTGCTTGCCTGCATTGCATAATTAGATCGAGTTGAATGTAAGTCTTCAATTTGAAAAGAAAAATTGAGATGCTTACACTAATTTCAGTGTTCTTATCAGCTTCACTGGCTAGCTTGAGCTTTTCTGTTGTATCTTTTATCAACTGAATAATTTGAAGTCTTGTCTTGTGCCTGCCAAAACCAACAGTATATTTAGGAAAAATCACACAAGAAAATAAGTAGAAAGATCACTGGCGGAGCTTCTAAGGGGCCAAGGTGGGCCATGGCCCCCTCTTCAATTAGAAAATTTGTATGGAATATGATTTAATTTTTGTTTCGGTCAAAGAAATGACCTCCTCTGATCTTTCAGTCTCTCTTTCATTTCACTCAATTAGACTCATCTGTAACAAAAAAAAATGACCGCTTCTTTAAAAATTATTGAAATGGTCTCAATTAGCTCATTTGTGGTCTATTCAAAAGTTCCATCTATTACTACATATAGGCCCATATAAAAAACCAAAAGAAAAGAATTAAAAACAATTTCCACTTCTCAAGTCTATATGCATTGATAATCCATTTGATCTTTCTACACCGATACTAGACATCCTCATTTACCACTATATCATGAGGATCATATAGGAATACATTTATGAATACTGAACAAAAACCTTATGTACTATCTTCAGAAATTAAAAAAGGTATAAATTTGAAAAGGAAACATGCATATTTTCAAAACTTTTTTAGATAACATTCTTTGAAAAAATGTTCAAAATACACGTAATTCTCAAATATTTTCTAATCATTTAAAGTATTTTCATTTGAATATTCAGTATAGAAATTTTATGTATCTTTAATTGGCCCCCTCTTTAAACGTGCTTAAGCTCCGCCACTGAGAAAGATTATGAATCCAAGTATATGGCATTAATGATACATGAATTTGAAAAAAAATCATTCATCTGCATTAACACTCAGAACACGTCTTGTTCCTATCTTCATACCATATGAAAATGTATTTACATATGAAACATTAATCTTCACAAGACTAAAAAAATCTGAATCATCCCTTTACAGGGGAGATAACATTTCGCTGAAAAGCCCTCAACCCCCCAATCCATAAATTGAATATACCCGTTAAACTTTGATCCCGGTTCTTAAAGTATGGTAGGGTCCTGCCGTATTTTAAGTATGGCAGCCGATGGAGATCCTACACTAATGCAGATAAAGCTCACCTTTACACAAATATCATTAACTAAAAAATAATGTCAATCACACAATACATTCTGCTGCCGATTTTGAAGATATATCCATTCTGAACCCAGATATAGCTCCACATATATAACTTACAGGCAAAAGAAAATTGGGTGAAACATAAAAGTCAACTGAAATAATAAGATCCTTGGAAGACGTCACACATCATATTCACCAAGCCTCATCAACTAAATGAAATCAATCACAAAGAAAAGATAAAGATGAATAAAAAAAGAGAGTATACAGCTTATCGCGGAGCTCAGGGGTATCCTTGGGGGTACCGAGGGTGTTGACGAGGCGCTGAAAGGTTCCGACATGCGTCGTGATCTGAAAAACCCCCGACGCAACCGCTCTCGTCGGATCCTGTTGCCTTCCATTCGACGACGACGTCGATCTGCCTCCCCTTGCCACCAGCCTCCCCGATTCCAAATCCTCGAAGCTCATCCTTCTCTCCTCAATTCGACTCCTCCGCCTAACCCTAGATTAGTAGAATTTTGTCGGATTTGAATTAGATTTGAGGATGATGCGCGTAATGCACCTGAGCTGAACTAACAGGGGATGAATTGAACTGAATTGAATTGAATTGGATTGATTGATTGATTCCACGATCTCTGTTTTGATCTTCGATGGTGAAAGGAGAGGATGGAGGGGTCCGCGACTCCGCTGTTTACGAGCTGTAGCCTGTATGCATTCGACCTCTTCTTTTTTGTTTTTATTAATTCCTTTTGTTTTACCTTTTCTTCTTCTCTTTCTCCATTGTGTCGTTTTTTAGTTTTAGTTTTGGTTTTCCTTTTCAAGAGTGTTGTTTGTTTAATTATTCTTTATATCAGGAAAACTGGATACGGTCGTTGCCGTCAGTCGGAGATTAAGGAAAAAAATATTAAAAATAAATAATAAATAAATAAAAATATTAGTTCGATATCATAATGATGTCTTAGTTGGAAAGGTTGAGAAGACTAAAGAGAGTCTGCAGCAGAGCCGTACATTAATTTTGGTCGTCGGATCAGAGATCAAAGGTCGATCATTAAGGATATGATATAGAGAGGTTTTTGTTAAATCAGAACCGTTAATTGTTGATCTGACGATCCAGATAAAACTGCAGCCTTCAAAAATTCCGTTTCTTCACTTGACATGCTGATCACGAAGCCACGGAGTCACGGATGCATTTTATTCAACAGGCTTGGTTTTTCTTTACCTAGTCATGGCCCATGGGCTCTTACTTACATCCTCTCCTTCAGTAATCCAACTTAAAATATTATATCCTCTGTAGGCACTGTTCGGTTGTAGCAATATAGTAATTGTGTAATTATACTGATTAATTGATGAGGTTTGAAGGGGTTGGAGTATTTTGAATTTAGCCAACATGAATCAGGCACTATTATGCAAATGGGTCTGATTATTTTTATATGATGAGCACCAAAGTCTCTGGAAAGAAATAATAATGATAAAATATTCCAAATTCACCCTCAATGGCTCACATTTCTGGACAGAAGTCAGTAAAGTTCAAAATTTGATAATAATAGAAAATAAAAGAATTGTGGGAGATGGAAGTTCAATTCAATTCTGGAAAGAAATTTGGTTAAATAATTGTCCTCTTAGAGTTCAATCCGAAATTTTTTTAATTAATCAAAATAAATTAATAAAATACCAAAATGACAAAATTTGGACATAAATCACGATTCTAGCCATTCCGGGTTCACAGCGCCCTACGTAACTCCGGGTTCACTGTGATCCCCATAACTCCGGAATCACAGTTGCCGGAGTTATGGAGGCTGCTGTGATCCCAGAGTTATGGCGATCACAGTGAACCCAGAGTTACTTATTATTTATACACCAGTCGAGAGAGAGAGAGGGGGATGCTTATAATTGAAGAGAGATATTGATAATTGAAGATAAACAAGTAATTTGAGGTATTATTTTATTTTTGCTTAAATTCTTCAGTTTAGTTGATTTAATTTATAATTATTATAATTGTTATAATTGATAGTTGATTTCAGGTATTATTACAATTGTTTTTTAATTTATAAGAATTATAATTTTAGTTGAATTGTTATAATTACTTTCATTCTTCAAATTTACTTTCATTCTTCAAAGTGAATTGCTATAATTCTTATAATTGTTATAATTCTTCAAATTTAGTTGATTACAGGTATTATTATTATTGTAAATTAATTTATAATTATTATAATTGTAGTTGATTTATGTACATATTTCGTATTTTTTGAACTATTAGTATAATATTAATTTAGTAATTATAATAATTAAAGAGTTAGAGAAATTTTGTAGAAATTTAGATAGAGAAGTGAAGTGAAGTGAAGGTTTTGCACATTTTAAATATAAGATATTATTTTATTTTAATTACATGGTAATAATTTTTGAAGTTAAAATGTGAATCAGTGTAAATTAATTTATAATTATTTTGTAGATGATTTATGTATGAATTTCGTAAATTTTGAACTATTAGTATATTATTATTTTGTAATTATAATAAATCTAAGAGTTAGAGAATTTATTTAGGAATTTAGATAGAGAAGTGAAGTGAGGATTTTGCAAATTCTAAAGAGTTGCTAAGTCATTTTAGGTATTATTTTATTATAAATTAAATTGTATTAATTTATAGAGTTAAAATTTGAATTAGTGTAAATTAATTTATTATAAATTAAATTAGAATTATTTTATTATAAATTAATTTAGAATTATTTTATTATAAATTAATTTAGAATTATTTTATTTCTGAAGTATTAGTATATTATTAATTGGGAAATTTATACAGTTGGAGTGAAGAAAGATGATTCCAATTTCCGTATATATGGATGGTGAGACTCGAAATGGCCCGTATGGTATGGAATATAGTTGTGATTCAAAATTTACTTTTCCGGGAAATGAAGACACCCGGTATGAAGATGTGAAAAATACAATATACAAATGGTTGGGGATATTTGAGAGTCAATATTCGCTCAATGTTGTCGCTCGATATAACATTGCGATCCCACCTTCTTATCATTTTTGTTTAATTCCCATTCGCGATGACGTAGAGTGGCGAATGATATTGCAAATGGCACAATCAGAAATGAATTGGAGATTTGTTGAATTATATGTTGATCTGGTGCCAAATCGGACAAATGAGAATCCTGATAACTTAGGTCGCACAGGTGAAAATGTTGTTAACACGGATGAAGAGCCTCCGAGAGTTAGTCAAGAGACATTACCTTATAGCCCTGGCCATACTCTTCATATCTCTCCCGCAAGACATTCACCAATTATAGATCTTAATGAGCCCATATCTAATATTCCTGAAGAAAACGAAGGCGATGACGATGAGAATATATTACCCGTAGCGGGAGAATGGGAAACAGGAGAAGATTATGGATATACCTCTGACGAAGACGATTTGGATTATAATCCTAACGATCATCCGAATCATCGGATAATTGTACAAGGAAGATCAGAAAAATATCACCCAGTACAGGAGCTTAGTGATATATCTGGTTTCAATGAAATTTACACTGAAGTACAAAACTCGTCAGACGATCCCTTGGCAGAAAATCGTGTATTTAATTCAAAAGATCAGTTACAATGGACCATTAGTGAGTATCACATCAAAGGGAATATAGAGATTAAAACAGAAAGGAGTAGCGCGACGAGGCTAGTTATGGTTTGCAAAGATCAGAGATGTTTTTGGAGGTTGTACGCTGTATGTCCTAAAGGTAATAATTTTTGGACAATAAGAACTAACCCATACCCGCACACTTGTATCCAATCGATTACACGAGTAGATCATGCACAGCTTACGGCCAAGATAATTGCTGGTGCTATTAAAAAGGAAATGAACGAAGATACAACCATGACAATTAAAAATGTCAGACATTTAGTTAAAGCAAAATTTCCCGGTGCTGATCCATCATACGCCAAGTTATGGCGAGGCAGGGAGTTAGCAATTGCGAAAATATTTGGGACTTGGGAGGGATCATATGCGTTGCTTCCTCGTTATTTTAATGCCATCCAATCGACGAATCCATCAATGAAGTATGCTATCCTGACGACTCTTACCAATCAACCTGAAGTACGTTATTTCCATGCTGCGGCTTGGGCATGGGGACCGTGCATTGAGGTATTAACACAATTGGGCTTACATAGTGGAAACCCGCCCACTCGACACTCCGTAGATGTCCAACCAAATCCAAACCCTACCCAAATGCAACCCGCTCGTCACTCAATAAGTGTTCCACCTAGAGATGTCGATGCTTCAACAAGTGCATCAAATCCTTCAACAAGTCAGCCCAATCAATCAAGGCGAACATCAATTTCTGGAAGAATTCGAAACTTCTTTCGGGCGAATCACTAGCATGGAATTTATTAAATGTGGCTCTTCATTATTTACCTATTATATCTGTATAGTTGTATGTTGTACTTATGTCATATGTATGGCTTTACCTATTAACTCGTATAAATTTCAATTTATTTATGCATTATATTTGTAGTGCAATGTCGACATTTCCGATTTTGGTATTTTATGGAGGTGAAATAATTGAAACTCAATTTGGTGCGGAGTACTCTGGTGGTAAAAAATTGGCACTCCAGGGTAAACAATCTAGTACTTTTGAAGGGATTAAAAGTACCATACATCGGGTTCTAGCATTTCACGAGTATTGCGTTGGTGAAATCCTATGTCGCGTGGAGGATGGAGAAGGGAGTAATTTGCATTTCAATTTGATTAGACTCATTGACGAAAGTTCTTGGAAAATGGCATCTCAGATGTCCGTGAATAAATGGGGAGTTGTTCATTTGTTTGTCAGAACCACTGGCCCGCCACCAGGAAATAACGCTCTCGATTTTATTTCGCTTAAAGGTATGTGTCCTTTGTCTCCCACAATTACTCCAATTACATATTGCTTTTGATTTACTCGAAGATTATTACAAGTTTTGTGTTGCATCATTTGTACAGGTTAAACATATATGAAAACAAGCAAGTTATGTGTTGCATCATTTGTGCATGACGCTTATGCATTGTGCATTGTGCATGACGCTTGACGCTTTTGCATTGTGCATTGTGCTTGACGCTTGACGCTTATGCATTGTGCATTGTGCATTGACGCTTGACGCTTTTGCATTGTGCATTGTGCATGACGCTTTTGCATTGTGCATTGTGCATTGTGCATGACGCTTGACGCTTTTGCATTGTGCATTGTGCATTGTGCTTGACGCTTGACGCTTATGCATTGTGCATTGTGCATTGACGCTTGACGCTTTTGCATTGTGCATTGTGCATGACGCTTGACGCTTTTGCATTGTGCATTGTGCATTGACGCTTGTGCATTGTGCATTGACGCTTGACGCTTTTGCATTGTGCATTGTGCATGACGCTTTTGCATTGTGCATTGTGCATTGTGCATTGTGCATGACGCTTGACGCTTGACGATTGTACATTGTGCATTGTGCATGACGCTTGACGCTTTTGCATTGTGCATTGACGCTTGACGCTTTTGCATTGTGCATTGTGCATGACGTTTTTGCATTGTGCATTGTGCATGACGCTTGACGCTTGACGATTGTGCATTGTGCATTGTGCATGACGCTTGACGCTTTTGCATTGTGCATTGTGCATTGTGCATTGTGCATTGACGCTTGACGCTTGACGATTGTGCATTGTGCATTGTGCATTGTGCATGACGCTTGACGCTTGACGCTTATGCATTGTGCATTGTGCATGACGCTTGACGCTTTTGCATTGTGCATTGTGCATGACGCTTTTGCATTATGCATTGTGCATTGTGCATTGTGCATGACGCTTGACGCTTGACGATTGTGCATTGTGCATTGTGCATTGTGCATTGTGCATTGTGCATGACGCTTGACGCTTGACGATTGTGCATTGTGCATTGTGCATGACGCTTGACGCTTGACGCAAAATAACAAATGTCTAATTCAACATAACATAACATAACATAACAAATGTCCAAAATAACATAACAACATAACATAACTGAAAAAACGTTCAACATAAGATGGCATAACATCCTTGTTGCGATGATGCATTGTGCATGATGCATAACATAACTGAAAGCAACCAACTCCCTGACTAAGGATAATTGGACGGGGTGAACTTGGATATCGGTCTATGCCTCTGACGATCCTTGTTGCGATGTCCCATAGTTGTATTCCAATTCAAGCCATCATCAGCCTCATCGTCGCCGCTCCCGGTCACCTCAGCATCTGGTGTTTGCATGTATTCCTGCAAAAAGCACATTAGAAACTGCTAAATTAGTGCATTTTTTAATAAATAGTTCAATTCAGGCCAAACCTGTGTAAGAGGGATCTCCGGGCCTGTCTGGAACTGACTAGTCTGGAAGTCGTAACCTTGTGCACCATCTCCTCCCGGGTACTGACTACTGAATATGTCAAAATCATAACCATGTACATCAGATGCTCCCTGATACGGACTATTTAATCCTGAATAGTATCCCTAGGTAGAATATGCATGTTTAACATTAGCAAAAAATATTACAAATTACTGCATAATCATTAAACATTATAGAGGTACGATTCACATACCTGGGACTGATCTCCGCCCGGATGCTGACTACTAGATGCCGTGGGATCACTGTGCGGTCCTAAATATGTCCCGGCCATGCTGGAAACAATCTCGTCATAATCACCCTCATATGTTGACGCCCATGACGCCTCCTGCTCACGAAAGCCTGGAACCTTAGGCTCGTCCGAGGTGGTGATATTCTCGATTCTTTCGGGCAACCCGGCATCCCTTAGCAGTTTTTCCAGCTTATGCCCTTGACCGACATCATGCAGGCTTCCTCGACATGATAGTAATGTTCTCTTTCCGAAGCGCTTCAACCCCCTTGTTAGGGCCATTGGAATTGCCATGACTGCATCCCTAAAGGCCCTCTTGCCCTGCAAGACAAACTTCCGTAAGTAACAAAACAAGTCACATAATTTGAGTAGCTATTTGATTAGTTAAATAACATCACTAACCTGTCGTGTGGCGCACTCAGAATGGAAAACATATGTAAGGCTGCTAGGTGGCTGAGATGGAGGAGGCAGTGGCTGGGTGAGATCATGGGTGGAATCACGCTCTAAATAAATCGACCTCATCCCAAATCTCTCATACCAGGGCATATACTGATGAAACCACTAATCACTGTCGTGTGGCTGCCCATCTGTGGGAACGATACACAACGGTACTCTATCTGCACTCCACTGCCCTACATAATCAGCATGACGCTCCCCCCAGTGAAGACCGTAGTGTCCATCAGTATGATCTACCTCATTTAACTGTCGGTGAACATCCCAAGATAATGAAGGAGGGGGAGGAACTGTCTGAAGTAAACCGTACTGTCTCATGACCCTATCCGGGTAGTGATGTGAGACTATCCAGAAATGAACGAGAGGGACTCTAGCCAACCAAACTCCCTGATCACGTAGTACACATGACGGCGCAAGAGGGAGGAAGGTAGTATAGGGTGTCCACTCAACTTCACCCTCTTTCATCGCATTCAAAACATCTCGGGGATGCTTTGCTCCAACATTGTGAGGGTTGTCTTTCCACAACTTAAAACCCATCCATGTCCTCCCGTAAGCATGATACGACTCTCGATCGGGTAAACCCCAAGCAGTGAAGGTATGATTTATATCCTCTTTTGGCCGACACACACTAAGGTGGGTCCAAGACCACAATTGCAATAACTCGAGTGGACCCCAAATAGAACGAGGCTGCTTCCGAGCAGCAATAGATAATGCGCGATATAAATAAGCCAAAACGGCACCCCCCCCAATTGTACAACACAGATGGACTACTCAGATTCTCCAAAAACTGGAGATACATGGCCGGTACACCATCTCCACTGGAGTCTGGAAACATGACAGAACCAAATAAATCTAGAATGTAAGCCCGAGTATGAAAATCTACCTGGTCCTGTGTGGGATTTTCCGGCATATTAGCGAACTCGCGCCGCAACCACTTCAAACTAAGACTGTAATTCGAAACCAGTCGTTGTTGCTGTCCAGATCTCTTTGAAGCGCGACACCTCCACGCCTCATCTCCGGCCTCTCTACCCAGATACTGCTGTACCATATACCTCCAGTTGTTATCACAAATTCCGGTAACAACCGCTCATGTTATTGGTAGCCCCCATAAACAACTAACATCTTGTAGAGTTACGGTCATTTCACCGACAGGCATGTGAAAAGTGTGTGTCTCGGGCCTCCATCGCTCTACTAGTCCTGTAATCAATATCTTGTCTCTTCTCTTATGACCCAACTGAGAAATATGATACAACCCCAATCTCTTCAATGCCGGACCACAACTCTCGTGATATGGTACGACATTGTCATGACAAATCAACTTTAAATAGTCACCGCTCTGCATTATTTCAACAATATCCTCAAATAAATACAGATTACCAAAAATAAATATATTACTAAATATATATATTACAAAAAAATACCACATTTGGTTTAACGATCGCAATCTTGTGTTGGGCGACATGCATCTGCAACAAGTCGGAGAGAGGCTGACAATCTGGAGGGAGAGAAGCATCACCCTCGAAGGTGCTAGATTGAGAAGTGCTGGGTCGAGAAACACTACTTTTTCGAGGTCTCGTCATTTCAACGGAACTACATTTAAATATCAAAAACAACATAGTTTACCAATTTTTAACAAGTTACATATTTATCTAAAATAACTAATTGATTATCTATAAATACTAACTACTTTATCCATATATTACAAATTTATACAAAAAATAACACTAATTTCTACAAAAATTTGTAAATTGCTAAATAAATGAACTAATTTAACAATAATCTAATTTTAATATAACAAATTTATCTAAACTAACTATATTTTCTCAAATTTGATGTATTACTATATTTTTCCAAAATAAAACAACAACTTACATATTTATCTAAACGAACAAATTAATAATTTCTAAAATAATATTTTTTAACAATAATCTACATATATCTAACTTAACAATAATTTAAGCTTTAATATGACAAATTTATCTAACAATAATTTATCTAAAAATAATAACTAACTTAACAATAATTTATCTAAAAATAATAACTAACTTAACAATAATTTAAGCTTTAGTATGAAAAATTTATCTAACAATTATCTAACAAATTCCCACAAAAACCATTTATCTAACAATGATCTAAAATTTAACTAAATTAACAATTATCTAACATATATCTAACAATTTCTCTAACGATTACCTAATTTTTAACTAAGTTAACAATTATCTAACAAATTTGAACAAAAACAACACAAATTTTGTATGACTTTTTTTATTTTCCGAAAATTAAAAAAATTATTGTTACCTGTTACTCAGCAAACTCTCTCAAATCATGGTCTAATGAAACTTCAAACTTCTGAAATACTTTCTCAAAGTTTTTCTCAAAATTTGCCTCAAAACCTTCTCAAAATTTTGCAAAATCTCTCTCAAAATCATCAAAAGAATTCGGCAGAGGGAGAAGAGCGGTTCTGTGCTTAAATCGGCACAACTCCGGAATCACGGGTGCCTGCATAACTCCGGAATCAGGGATTCCGGAGTTATGCAGGCACCCGTGATTCCGGAGTTATGTCGATTGCGCTGATTCCGGAGTTACAGCAGATTCTCTGATGCCGGGGTTATGCTGCTCTCCATGCTGCCGGAATGGCTAAAATGGTTAATTCCGTTCAAATTTTGCCATTTTGATATTTTATTAATTTATTTTGGTTAATTAAAAAAATTTCGGGAGTTCAATTCTCATTAGTGGACGAAAAAGTGAAAAAGAGTTTTGTTACTTTGCAATAAGTTTGGAATAATGGAGATATAAATTTATTTTTAACAAGGGGAGTAAGTAAAAATATGAGGTGTCAAAAGAATGAAATAATTGATACACTAAGGAATATTCAGTTTAAAAATACAAAGGATTCCTCAAAGTGGATGTTTGAAACTAATGGGGTATTTTCAGTGAATTCTACGTATAATTTTCTGAATTTGGGGGAATTAGAATAAATATAAAACATACAGTGTGGGTTTTTAAAATTCCATTAAAATTTAACATTAAAATAAATTAGTCTAAACATTAACAAAAGAAACAAAAAAAAAACAAAAGTGAGTTACAAAACAATCTCAAAACAAATTTATTACAATATTTTAATTGACTTCTATTTATTTCTTTTCACTGCTAAGTATCCTATACGAGGGTTCTAATAAATAGTGTAAATGAGGGGATTCAAAAGAATTACACATCTTTCTACACCGATGGTTGATAAACAAAGGTGTAGATGTTTGACGCTCTGAACTAATAATTTCTACATCGAATTTACTAAGTAAATAGTGTGGATGTATTGATTTAAACATCGGTTATTAGAATAGCTGGTGGAGAATTAATTCGGAGGGTGGAATCGGCAATTTTACACCTGATTTAATATAACCAGCGTAAGGGAGTTGCATAAGATCGTTTTTTTCGTAGTGACTAATTGTTGATTATCTGGTAAAAAAACCATTATTGTTAAATGGAACTTACAAAATATTTCAGTAAAATAATAATGTATATGTAGGACGAAATTGGGTGCACATTAAATAAATATAATATGTGTTAAATGGAACTTACAAACTGCCTTTTCTATATACATTATATTATCCATAAACACACATTATTTTCTACTATTGTTCTTAGACGTGAAAACGAAATGTTGAGTTTCGCAGAAAAAATTGTGCAAAATTTCTGCATAGTTGATTCTTTTTTCTCTCTGAAAAAAGAATGAACATTGTAAATTCAAAGAGTCAAATTTGTATTTTTTGTTCGAGTAAAGAAGAATGAACTATATTTTGAATGATTGTCTTGGTTGATTGTTAATAGCTCTCTTTAAATGATACACGAGTAAAACTATAGTGTTTTTAGGAGCATCAAAAAATTTCGTGCTCTTGATTTAAAAATATTATTAAATATTTTTAAATTTTGATTTATCATGCTTAATAATTTTTTTATATCAAAATCTAGTAGGAAACAATTTTTTTCTATTTTTAGTGTTTTAAGTAGATGTTTTGATTTTTTTGTTTTGAAAATGGCCTAGTTTTATTTATAACATTAATTATTTTATTATTATTTTAAAGCCACTTTAAAAAACAATACAAGCACTTAAAAAACTTAAGAAAACTCTAAAAGTAGAAGAAAAAATCCTATTATATTTTGATATAAAATTTTATTAAGTATGATAAATCGAAATTTAAACATATCTAATGATAGTTTTAAGTTAATAACATAAGATGTCTTAGTGTTCTTAGAAGCATCATAGCTTTATTCAGGAAACAACTTGCAGCACAATACAGCTCCACAAATGATCAAATAAACTCTCTGTTAAAACAGTATAACTGGATCTGAACTCATTTTATTTTAGAATAAAAGACAGACAAAGGATTAGTGGGACAAATTGCAACGCCTCTCCTCTCCTCATATTTCCTTTTCCAGTGACCTGGTTACGCTCTTTTTTCTCTCCATTCACACGTGAACTTCAGATTTCTCATCTTTTGAGCTGTGTGCTGGGGTCGTGATGATGGGTTTCGGTTCTTGTTTGGTTCTTTTGGTGGTCACATCTTTTGGTTTCTTCGGACGGGACCTATTTTGGTACCAGTCCGTATCTGCTGTTATTATGAGAGAATAACAGGTTTTGTTATTTCGCTGCTGATCGTTTGATCTATACGGACGGTACAGATGAACTACACGAGATCTAACGATCAGATATGAAATAACATGACGCTGTTATTTTGCGGGAATAATAGTGTTCTGTTATTTCGCTGCTGACCGTTCGATCTATACGGACGGCACAGATGGACTGTACGGAGTTCGCTATATTATATAAGTTATTTGTTAGATCGAAAATAAATGATCATATATGAAATAACATGACGATGTTATTTCGGAGGTAATAACAGCGGATATGAAATAATTTTGGTACCGGGCTTTGGTCCTTCCAATGTCTGTTGGTACAGTGTTTGTCAACTATGATGCATGATTACTAACTGCAATGTTTTCACTGTTTTTTTTTTTTGAAGTTTAGGGGTTTAATTAGAAATGAGTAAGGTTTGTGTTAATATCTTTTATTCATTTATATGTATATTTTCTTATTTTTGTCAGTTACAATTATATAGGGATCAACTGAAAATATTAGTAATTATCAAAGTTTAATTATTTTCATACAAATATGAAAAAATGATAAAATTTCATCGTTAACAATTATATATGTTTATTTTTTGAGAAATTTTGTTATATAGTTTAATTGGAATAAATGTAATTGTGATTTATGTTTTTCTCTAAAAAAACATATGATGACTTACAAACATATTAATAAATAGAATACACGAATGGTCTTTAAAGTATCACTGTTTCATCATTTTATTCCATAAACACATTAATCTAGTCCTTAAAGTATCACTTGTAGTTTGTACCATTTTGGTCCTTACAAATTTTAAAGACACCGTTTTAGTCCCTAAAATATTATTAATTTACCATTTAAGTCCTTAAAATTCTAATATTGTAACAAACTAATCATATCATTAACGTCAGTCACAAAAGCTAAACGAAGATGCGTGTTTTAATCCATATTAATAAAATATTTTACGATAGTTGTTAAAAAAGGAAATATTAGTTTAAGAGCAAAATTATGGTGCTTGCTCAAGTATCGAATTTCGGTGCTTGCGATCACATATCTCAAATTTTCAAATGTAAATGATCGATTCAAACCGTTGAAAATATTGCTCATACTAAAATATACAGGACTAAAGTTTTTTATTTTTATAATTTTTTTACTATTTTATAGGATGGATGAAAAATATATTGTTCTAACGAGTACATACCTCTCCGATTTAATGCATTTTTCACCCATCCGATAAATTGTAAAAAATTCTAAAAATATTTTTTTTGTTCCTAAGTAGATTTTAGTATTAACGACATATTCAACGGTATGAATTGTCGTTTGCATCTCAAAAATTGAGATATGTAGTCGCAAGCACCATAGTCTCACTCTTATTTTAATCGATTAATGATGATTTAATTTATTATAATTTATGATGCGTTCATTCTAAAAAATGATGATTTTTAGTCGAAAAAACACATTTTCAATAATTGTTGAATATAGGATCTATTTGATACAAAATAAATATTTCAAGGATCGAAATTGTAATAGTGACACTTGAAGAATCAAAATGGTATCTTTAAAACAGTAAGGACTAAGATGTTAATTAATAAAGCAAGGGTTCGTTTGGTATCGCTGGCATTTTCGATTTTCATTTTATTTCAGAGAAAAAGAAATAGAAATGTGTTTGGTGGCCAGCAATATTTTCATTTTTTTTAGATTCGCTCGGTCGAAAAAATAAATTTCTCGAAACGATTCCGAGCACTTTCCTTTTTCCATTTTTTGTTTCTTCTCCGCCAAACCATATCTCCGCCAAACGATTCCGAGCACACCTCTTTCCTTTCTTGCCCTCTCTTTTCCTCTTTTATAAATCGCTTCGTCGATCCTCATTCCTCAAAGTCACTTAATTAATAAATTCTTGGTCAAAGGAGAAGTGTCTTGCTGTAGTTGGCAGCCTAGAACCCGGGGTGTTAATATACTACTGTTTTGAATGTTTTTCGTTTCGTTCAGTCCAAACGGAATGGTAACAGAGACGAAATGAGTTCCGTTCGGCCCAGTGAAACAAAAACAAAAACAGAAGAGGCACATTTCATTTCGTTTGATCTGTTGTTCTATTTTGCATGCAATTGTACCAATTTGGAATAGTTTGATTGTAGAACTCTAATAGCATAGAAATAGAGGAGATAAAGGCAGAAACCCTAGATTGTGCTGCTCTCATTCCTTTCTCTCGCAATTGTGTCTCTTTCTCTTGTCTCCATGTTCTTTCTCGCACATTGCTCGATCCATGGCAATATCTTATCTCTGCCTGCCTTTGCCTCGCCGACTCAATCATGACGATGGCAAGACAAAGATATGTACGAACTGTCCCCTAACGACCATGTTGCCTTGCTTTTGTTTGTGATGTAAACCCTAGTCATTTATGTCGACTTATGACTGTTGTTTGGATCGAGTCATGTTCGACGATACAGTTTACTATTGTCGATTTGTCTAATTGTATTGCTATTAGACCAGTATATAAGTATATTTGGTTGGTTTGAGAAGATAACTAGGTTTCTCAGAAGAGTGGCATGGTGATTGCATCATCGTTCAGGGCCTTAGCCACCAGTCACAATAAGGCAGTATGTTACCGAAGCAATCATTGTTGGCTCAAATAATCTTTTTGTATTTGTTGATTTGCAAAACTATTTGAATTTTACCGTTTCTTGTGTTTAAGAATAATTGTAGGAATATTTAAAAAGCAAAAGGAGCACAAGATCAAGGAAGACTTAAGAGAAAGTTCGGAAGATCAATATCAAGATGAATAATTGATTAGGTTAATTAGAATTTAGATAGTTTAAATTTGAGATTGAAAAGAGCAAGGAAACCGCAAAATCAGTACATAGCATTATAACGCTAATCTTGACGTTATAAAGCTATCTGATCAAAACACTCAAATCAGGAAAGAATCAAAACAACCAGTGAAAACTGTTATAATGCCAAGTCTGGTGTTATAACGCTAGACACTCGAGACACTCAAATATGTCAAGAATCAAAACAACCAGTAAAAACGGTTATAACACCACACCCGAACCCTCAAACTTCCAAGATTCAGAACAACCTGAGATATTAACTTTCAAATATAACCAGTTTTGTCTTGGCGTGATGTAACGTTATAACGCTATTCTTTGAATAAATTTGGCGTTATAATGGTAAATAAAATTGTTAGAAAATGAAAGTTCAACGGTCAAATATTTTGTCTTTCCTCATTGTAGCCTTATAACATTTGAAATTGTACAGGATTAGTGTTATAACGCTAGATCTCACTGACCTAATTATTAGCCAGATTTGAACTCTATGAAAACTCATCTTCTCTAATCTTTTCCTAAGCTTGAGACATGCCTATTCTAAATATTTACAACCACCATTGCTAAACCTTTGAGCTATTTTCAATTAGCCAAATTCTTACTCAAATCCCAAGCTTAAATTAGTTAAATCAAATCTAGAGATTATTGAGAGTTTGTTTATGTGATTAGTTTATCATCCTATTCTCTATTTTCCTGTGTTTGAGTTGTTTCGTTGACTTGGTGCTCCACCAGTGTGTGTAAGTGAGACCAAATTTGACACTGTGATACTTGGCTTGGTGCTCCACCGGTGTTTGTAAGTGAGACCGGGTTCGACGTCGTGATAAAAGGGTTGGTGCTCCATCGGTGTGTGTAAGAGAGCCCAATTCATAAGTTGTATTTAAACAATTGTTTAGTGAAGCAGACCGGGCTTGTTACCGCAAGAAGCAGGAGCGCCGCGGACTCAGAGATGTAGACGAGGCCAATGGACAAGCCGAACTCCATCAATATATTGAGATTTCTTTTTCCTATCTCTATTTATCTTTTCACAATTTACTTTACTTAATTGCTTTGTTTTGTGCTTCAGAATTGGTTAGTGGAAATGAATTACTTGAATTGATAGGGTTAATTGAATTGCTTGTTTGGTCATAATTCATATAATTACAATTAGGCTCCTATTTGTTGGTAAACCGAAAAATTAGTACTACACCTAGGCGCCTAGGTGTATCAATCATTTCTAGCAAACAATTCGTTTTATTTATATAGCACAGGTAGAAATAAAGAAAGAGAGAAAGAGAGAAAGAAAGAAAGAAAGAAAGAAAACAAGAAATAGGTAGAGACAAAGAAAGAAATGAATGAGAAAAAAGAGAAGAGGAAAGCATATCTTCGACTTCAAAGCAAAATAAGATAATTGAATCTAATTTTTATTGTATATTTTTTTCGTTCGTGACCAAGTTATATTATTTTGCATGTTAATTACAAGCAAACTAACAAAAACAACATGCATAATAACCCAAAAACATGCATCATAACTAGAATAATTTTCAAAATCAATGCAACTGAATTCGTTCAGTCCGCATCAATGAGCGTAGCGATCCGCATCGATGAACGTAGCGACCTTCGTTTTTAGTGGAGCGTCCAGTCAATTATATGCATAATACAAAAAATGCATCATAACAAAAAAACAACATGCATCATCACAAAAACAACATGCAAACTGAACTCAACTAGATCCGTTCTGTTGGGATCAATGAAGGAATAATAAAGAGATCGATATATCAACTCTTTTTTCGAATGCACTAAAAGGTTAAAGAAATTTCTTTTTATTTCCGGAGGGAGGTTAGGTCGATCCCTACTTCCAAATAGCATATGACTTATTTGAGCAATTAAGTCAAATTGTAATTATTTTTAAGGCAAAAATTTGGATACTTCAAAAGATTGATACACTGAATACTCTAGTATATATGGATCGTTGAATTCATCGAAATTAGTGAAAATAATTTATTTTTACTTTTATTGTGTCAAAAAATTTATTTTTTACAAACTAAAATATTAATGTTTTTTTTTTGGAGTATTCAAATTTTTGGCTTTCTTTAATCACGCATTTATGGACTGATATTAGGTGTAACGCTGTTAGCCGATGGATTTGTCAGTATTTATATGTCTCTATGCTGTTATCTCGGGATTGTAAGAAAATCATCATTGTTGTTAGTGATTAATTCTCTCCTGTCGTTATATATTATATTATTATGTAGTCTTAGTAAACGTTAACTTCATTTAGTTAGACTTAACATCACGGAATGAGCAATAACGAAATCAAGTGGTAAAAGGGATCGAACCGGATCTCCTGCTCGTAAATTCCTGCTTGTTTCGATCTGGACCGTTCAAAATTCATCTAGCGGTCAAAGCATCTGCCCCCTGAATCAAATTACAGCCGTCTGCGGCGATCGAGCGGTCGGATCGAAGACAAACAAGAAAGCAAGCAGAAATTTACGAGAAGCAGATTCGGACCCAAAAGGGATGGATGGTGGTTCACTGGTTTGTGACTTTGTGTCTGGTTCGAAGAAAACAAATAAAAAAATTGCCTAGCTGGTTGCTTGTCTGGTAATATTTACGTAGCTACCCCTAATTTCGTAATAATACTGTTCACATTTATTCACCCTTCGTACCAACTAAGTATAGACTCGCGTTCTGCACGAAGAAAAAAGATTTTCATGGTAGAGAAGAAATGAACGGTGATTGTACTGTAGCGAATTACGGAAAACAATTGTGAGAAACCCATATTTTCTCTTTGAAATTATTGAAATCATGACTAATTTTCTCATAACAGTAATGTAATGGTGTTTAAATATAATAGTTGTTTATTATTTCAGAAAATTGCAAAACTGTAACAAAATATTTAAGAATAGTATAAAACAGTTCATGAAATAACGAAGAAAAGGAATAATTATAAAGTTAAAGAAAAATAAATATTGAAATTCAATGAAATGTTTGAAAAGGATTGTGAATCTTCAACATGTATCATCTAAACCTCGACTTATACAAATCCAGGTAGTGAAAATAAATATTTCATTTATAAATAGTATACTGAAGATGAAATAAATACAAACTTCCACCATATCACCGGATTTTTTTTATTAACAAAAATAAATCAAAAAGACACGAAACTGGCAAATTTCGAACCAAAATCACTAAAGTAGCCATTCCGAAATCACAGACTCCGGAGTAACTCCGAAATCACCGATTCCGGATTTTAAATATACGAATTGAGTAGGTGCGGGTGCCGCAGCATTGAGTTTTTTAATAATAAAAATATTAATATTTTAATAGATGAGCTGAGTTGTATTTAGGTAAGTTTTGTAACGAATTTGACTGCGCTCGTCGGGATTATAACTAAATTTCTTTTAACGTCACAAATCATCGAGCTGTAGATATCTGAGCATACTTCCACCACGTTGAATCCGATTTACGATCGAAGGAACGTGCATCTCAAATTTAGCTCCATCTTGAACTTATATACCTTAATTAGTATTTTTTTTATCATGAGTTTGCGTCGGGTTCAATTTTGAATTGCTCATTTCTCCGTCGCAAAACAAACTCGACGTGATAGAAGTAGACTCGAATATCTACAACTTGAAGGTTTGCGATGATAAAATCAGGCTAATTATGATCCCGACGAGCTTAGCTGAAGTTGCTACAAAAAAATATTAAGTATGATTAGCATTTTTTCCTACAAACTTCGACTACGCTCGTCGGGATCATAATTAATTTTTTTTTATCACAAACCATCAAGTTGTAGATATTCGAATCTACTTCCATTGAGTCGAGTCCGATTTGCGATCGGATAAACGCGCATCTAAAATTTGGCTCCACCTTCAACTTATATCTTAATTTGTAACTTTTTATCATGTGTATGTGTCATAGTCAATTTTGAATCGCTCGTTTGTCCGATCGCAAATCAGACTTGACGCGGTGGAAGTAGACTCGGACATTTACAGCTTGATGACTTGCGACGATAAAAAAACTAATTACAGTCTCGACGAGCACAGTCGAAGTCGTTACAAAAACTTACCTAAATAGAATCCAACTCTTGTATTAAATTATTAATATTTTAATTAATAAAGTTTTCAACGTTCAAAAGTTATTTTTTTTTCATGATTGATCTTATGAAAATAATAATAATATTTACGACTTTTTATTAAATTTTTTTACAGCAATAACCATATTTTATAACATTTTGGTCATATGCGTTGAATACGATTAGAAATACAAATTCTACACTAAAAATATGTTCTGATCGCAAAACATATAAACGTCTAGATAACACATATGAATCAAAATGTTATAAAATATGGATATTGCTGCAAAAGATTTGAATAAGAAGTCGTAAATATTATTATTATTTTTGTAAGGTCAATCATGAAAAAAAGTTAACTTTTGAAACGTTGAAAACTTTATTAATTAAAATATTAATAATTTAATACAAGAGTTGGATTCTATTAAGGTAAGTTTTTGTAACGAATTCGACTGTGCTCGTCGAGATTGTAATTAGTTTTTTTTATCGTCGTAAGTCATCAAGCTGTAATTGTCTGAGTCTACTTCCACCACGTCAAGTCTGATTTGCGATCGGAGAAACGAGCGATTCAAAATTAATTATGGCACATACACATAATAAAAAGTTACAAATTAAGATATAAGTTGAAGGTGGAGTCAAATTTTAGATGTGTGTTAATCCGATCGCAAAAAGTCGTAAAAAGTTAAGCTCATCATATGATTTTTTATTTTAGTTTTTAAAGAAAAAGGCTTTATTAAGTACAAATTTATAATTTGATAATTTACGAGGGTTTCTAGTAATTTCTCCAAGAGCAAAAGGTGCAGTGGTTTGGAGTGAACCGGCGCCGTTCTCAGTTCTCTAGTTCTCATCTCCTCTCTTCTTATTTTTTCAACTGCTCTAAACTTTTGAGTCTTTGACTTCCATGGCTAGATATCCGACTCTTTTCACCTTTTCCCCTTTTTCTCTCTTTTAATTCTTTACCTTTTAGCTCAGTCTCAGTCTCAGTCTCACATCATTTCTTTATTATCCAAATTCCTGTACCCGCTCCACCTCAACCCCTTCCCCGCTCTCTCTATGACTCTATCTCTCTCTCACTCACCCTCTTGCTCTTATCTATCTCTATCTCTGAAAGAGAGGTAGCTACACAACTACTGCTCACTTGTTTAAGCTCCTTTTGTTGCTTAGCAATAGAGTCCCATGGTACATTGTCTCCCTCAAGCTCCGTCTCTCACTGAAACGCAGATCTGCTGGGTCTAGAGATTTCTGCGACGAAAACAGGACCAAAGCGCAAACTTTGCTTCAATAAAGGTAAACCTTGTGCATTATTTCGTAAATTTAGAACTCCCGGTTCGATTTGGTTAGAGTGCTTTCTTTTTTCAATTTACCCTTTCAGAAAGAGTCGCATTTTCTTTTTTTCATCGATTTTGCGTTTCTTTTCTTTCTGAAAAATATTGTTGCATTTTTCTATCCAATCGCTTCTACCATTCAACCATTTTGCTTTTGTTATGCTTTAAAGTGAAAGAGTGTGCTACACGAACCTCATTAGTTCAAATTTGAAGTTTTTCGTGAAAGAAGTATTTCTTTTTCTTTAGGCGGGCCTGTAATAATTTCCTAATAAAAGGTCCCTTTAACCCTTTTGACCTAGGATTTTATATCTATAATAAATAATCCTAACGCATTATAGCAGAAAAAAATGCTTATTAATTATTGCATGTAAAGCCCCACCTCAAGCCCCATAATGAGGAACTAATTACAGAATCCACAGGTGAATCTATAACCGATCTCCGTTTAATTGCAAAATTTGGAGATTTTTATTAAATAATCAGTCGTTCAATGAAATTTGTAGGAGCAAGTATGAGGACGCTGGTGTGCTGCCGCCGCCGAACCAAAGATTTGAGCTTGGATTTCGAAGAACACGATAGTACGCTCAATCTCCATCCTTCATCTATAAATTCTTTAAATTACAGCCTTTTATTAGTCTTCTCTATTTAAGATGGAAACGATTTGTGGTACATTTCGAATCAATTCAAAAGCAAAACTACAAAGCGATACGGTTCAGTGCTGTGCAAAAGACGCTCCAGGGATTCTCTGAGCAATGCTGTTTCCTTCTGTTGTAGAGAAAACAGCCTAATTGTCCAGTGGGTGCTTGCCACATCAGCTTTGGCAAAAGCTAACAGTACTTTTTTTACGCGATAGAAGACTGGGTTTAATGTGAAAAGAAATGGGTCACGTAAGAAACGGATGTGCAAAGGATTGCTTACAGAGCGTTTGTGGCTTTGTGCGCATTTAATGACTGGTATTCTCATTTAATGCGGAGCTTTTGAAGGGTTCATTTAATGGAGTTTGTTTGTCACTGTGTCACAGTCATACATAAGTAAAAAATAATAATAATAAGATGCAATAAATGCAGATAATTGCTAAAGCGTCGCTACAGTACTCACTCAGTAAAACTGTCCATTTCCTTCCAAAAATTTGTGCTCATTTCAAGAGATACGGATTCGGAAATTGGGGACATGGATTAATTTTAATTTAAAGCATTAAAAATTAAACATTTAGGAAAATGTAAAAAAAGTTTCTAGTATTATAAACGCAGATGGCACCTGCGTTTTAATTTTTTTTATTTCGAATTATAGGGTCGTAGTTGGGTGCTGCTTGCCTAGGTTGACTAGTTAGAACTAAGAAGTTTTGTTGCGTCTTTTGTTTATCCACCAACCCAGTTTTGGATTTTTTGGTTTAGCCTTTTCCTTTTGTTTGAGAAGAGGATTAGAGAGAACTGATATTTAGATTTCTGGATTGTTGTGTTTAACCTTCTCCTTCTGTATGAGAGAAGAGGGTGAGACAGAACTTCATATTTGTTAGATCTGATTTGCTCTAGTGAATACTTTTACCACAAGGTTAATAGCAACAAGCATTTAATTTCTGAACAATAAAAAAGTATACAAAATGCAGTCAACTTCAAAGGGTTGATGATAGAAGTACAACAAACTAAAATCAACCATGTGAGGCACCATCATGTAACAAGTGGACTTAGATCTTCCAATCAAGACCTAATACTTAAATATTCCCTCTAATATCTCGTGTTATATTGGATAGATGGACCTAAGCACTTCAACCAAATTATCCAATAGATTAGCTCCAAAATATTTCTAGTTTTCTACCCAAATAAATATTGCATTTCACTAGAGAAAATCAAACCTACCAAATATGAAGTTCTTCTCAAATTTCAATTACCTTAATCTGGAAAGATTAATGTTCACATCCGTACTTGATAAGCAGAAGTGATGACATATGATGGCATTGAAAGCTGCATCCTTAATAACTTTGCATATGAAGAGGATAGTGGAGTCAGCGGGACAACCACGACTGGTGCTGATGGCTGTGTCACCACTGACTTTTCCGTTGACGAAGAGGTATCCAGCTGTTCTTCGAGCAAAGATACCTGTACCACCTCCTCCTTTTCTCACTGCCTCCTTCCTGGAACTGGTTTGCTTCAAGAGGAAGCTGGCTCTTCGTCTGTTAGCATCAGCCCAGACGGTAATCTCAAATGTATCCAAAAAATGGGTGTAAAAGGGAAGGCACCTGTGATTACATACACAATGTGTCCTGCTGATGTCGAGGCCATGAAAGGGAAGTTTGCCAGGTTATTGCTTGGTGAAGATGTCACTGGTGGGGCCCGTGGTTTCACCACTGCCCTTACTTTGTCCCATGCCATTACAAATCTCTCTTGTATGATTCTTGTATATCTTTCATTTACTCATTTATTTTTGTTCAGCGATTTTCGTTCGTGACCAAGTGAATTCCTTCTGGTGTGCAGCCACTATATTTGGGGAAATGTGGAAACTAGAACCACTCTGCGAAGAGAAAAAAATGAGGTGGAGGATGGAAATGGACTGGTTGCTCTCTCCCGCATATTATATGGTTGAGCTTGTGCCTGCTAAGCAAAGTGGAGCTAACGGGCGCATATTAGAGGTAAGTTAATTTGCTGTCTTTTTCCCCCTTAAATTAACATAAAAGCACCTTATGTTTTCTCTAGCTAAGGAAAATTCTGGCAGTCTGTGTTCTATTTTATTAACTTTTTACATAGATGTGTGCCTAGAAAGTTGTTTTTTAAACATTTTAACTCCAAAAATTACCCCCGCCCTCTCTCTTCTGCTAATCTCCATAACTTGCTTTTCCTTTTCTAAAATAAACTAGTACAGTTTCCGTAACATGTTAGAAGTATTTCCAACAATATGTTACAAATGTTGTTGATTCTACCAGCCAACTACAAATTTTCATGTCAATATTTGAATGATTGACCTATTATCCCTTTTATCATCTTAGAAATAGTTCATCAATTTCTCAGTTTCAATAAAACTTCTGACTGCATCCAACTTCTAAACTTCTATATAGGAAAAATAAAAATAAATTTGGTGTTCTTTTGCACATTCAACAGATCCGGAAGCAATATACTCTATAATCTTATTTAGCTAATATAGACCTTTTAGTTGGTCTGCATGCAATTCAAGAGCAACTATCTGAAAAGTCCAGTGGTGTCTGTTCTAAATATCAGAAATCAGAACGATATTGGTGCAAATTAACTTAGTGGTACTGAAGCTCTTTAAGCATGTTTTTTTTACAGATCATGACTCCGAAAGCTCGTTCCGATGTGCATGTGAATCTTCCCGCCCTTCAGAAGCTGGATTCCATGCTAGTTGTATGTTCCTGTTTATTTCTTTTTAAAACGTGACTTGCTAGTTTTATGGACCTTTTAGTTGAATGTTCGCTTTCAGAAGCTGGACTCGGTACTTGTTTGTTTGTTCCCTTTCCATACTGGCAATAGCAGATCCAGATCACAATAAAAGCATAGGCACAAAATAACTATAAATTGTACCCTTTGCTGAAAGCGTAGGAGCTAATACCATTTAAACTTGAATTCATATTGGTTGTGTATATTTTACCTTTTTATAACTACATGGATTTAACTGCAGCTCTCAGTCTATTTGAAAAAAGAGTATATGCCCATAAAAAGTTGTTGCAAACCCGGATATTTAAATTTGGGTCCTACTCCAATGTTTCTCCTGCCTTTAATTAATAAAAAGAAATATGCCTATTTAGTCTCCTACCTGGATCATCATACAGTCCAGACAAAATGCACAAGAAAGTGCGATCTCACATGAGGAGAAATAAATTATGCGGGAACAAATTTGGGGTGAGGGTGGCGGGGGTGGGGGCATATAGCATACGAACTGAAATCGTCACAGAGAAAAAATAACATTTTGTCATTTTCCAAACATTTTGAATTGGAATGGGGAGCTGGGGCCTGTGTTAGCCTCTGAAGAGCTCCACCTCTGGTTAAAGAATTGGTTCTTTTATATGCTATATTCCGTAGCGTGGGGTACCACATAATGTTGGTACGGTCCTGACAGAAAAGGTACCAGCAAGGTTCTGTATGGTGGCAGTTTTGACTTGGTTGTGTTTTCTCTTGTGCCAACTACCCTAATTGAGCCTAAATTACCGGTGAAAAGGAGTATTCAATTGTTTGTATAAACTAAAGCACTAAAAACTGTAGTTGTTATGGCTTTTAAGATTCAATTTAATTTCATTTACACCATATCTAGCATTAATTGCCTTCGTATCTGCAACAAACAAAATCAATTCAAGAATGGAAGTTGGAAACTGCTGACCTAGCACATGTATGATGATGACTTACATTCTTCCTTTCTTGTTTCCGGTTTGTAGGAAGTGTTAGATTCGATGACTGAAACAGAATTTTGGTACGAAGAATGCGGGAACAAGTCAGGACAAGGCGGGCAGAAGCAGAGCAAGAGGTGGTGGCTTCCATCACCAAGAGTGCCAGAAATGGGGTTATCAGAATTTGAGAGAAAAAAGATAGTATTTCATGCAAAGGTGGTTCACCAAGTCTTTAAGGCTGCAAAATCAATTAATGAGCAAGTGCTTCTTCAAATGTCTCTCCCTTCAACTGTCACTGATGCCCTTCCTAAGGTAAGCATCTTGTGAATTCACCCTTGTATGTATAATAGGTTGTATATTTGGGTGTTTTTTGTCAGTGGGCAATTAAGTCTTCTAATCCCAGTTTGATTGAACGAAAGTGTCGTCAAGATATAATTGTAGTATATACATATTTATCTTGAGTTCTTTGTTGTGTTCTAAAGTTTTTCCATTCAAATTGTGCAGTCTGGTAAGGCTAGTTTGGGCGAAGCTATGTATGAGGTTATAACTGCAGAAATGATATCAATTGAGGACATCTTTCTCTCCTTCAAGTTCAAGAACGAGCATAGTGTCCTAGACATGGTGAATCGACTGGAGAGTGCTGTGCTTGCTTGGAAGCAGAGGTTATCAGAAGAAACAAACAAGAGATCACCCAAAAGGTACCAATGGTACTTCACAAAGGAGAGCCCATCAGAAGCTGAAAGGCGTGCATTGTATATAGAGAGAGTCGAGGCACTTCTGCATCTTATAAAGTCCCGGTTCCCCAACCTACCCCAGACTTTCATGGATGTCATCAGGGTGCAATATAACACTGTAAGATGTTGTTTTATGCAAATATGTAAATATGCAATCTGTTCTGTTCTCTTATTCTTTTTTCTTACTTCATAGATTGGGAAAGAAATTCAGAATAATAGCCAATCATGCTTTCTGCATGATTGTACAAAAATGAGTTATAGTCATACTTTTTTATCTTTACCAAATGTATGACATTAATAAGCAATGAGGACCAAGGATATGTCATTTTGCTAATTGGTACAGGTATCAAAATGGTTCATGCTATTGATTTGGTTGCAAGTATATATGCCTTGAATTCTTCATAGAGCAATTGTAATCTCGCATTAATACTTCAATGAAAATGGTATATGACAGTAAATCCCATCTTAAAGAGCTACCTGATAGCAGCTTTCTATCCTAGTGGATTCTATTTCCTTGTTATGTAACTGATGTTTCTTTCTTTTCTTTGCTTTTTTTCCAAAAAAGAGGCTGATCTTGATTTTCTCATGTATGATAGGACATTGGGCATGCTATAGTGGAGGCTTACTCGAGAGTCCTTGTTGGAGTGGCTTTCAGCGTATTGTCGAGGATAGCCGAGATATTGATGGAAGACGACCTGAAGAAACCCACAACTCCAATTTCTAATCTCAAGTTTGACTTGTCATCAGCTGTGTATCTTGCAGGAATTACTGAGACGCCGCCAGGCCACATCCGTCGGTCTTTGATTGATCAGATAAGCATGGTTGATGGCCGTACCAACCGAAAGAAGCGAGTCAAACAGCTACTCTGGTAGTGCACGTAGTCAGTCACTGCCTTGCAAATGCAGAAAATTGGCGATTTTGTAAAGCTGAATTCGGGTAGCATTTTGTATAGGATGAGATCAAGCATGAGGTCTCTGTAGAAAAGAGGAAAAGAAAACTGAGCAGTTATTAGTTTGTTTAATGTGCTACCTTATTAACATTGTTTGGTCTTGTTCTCACGCAAAAAAATTGAGCATCATCAGTCATGTTCGTTCAATTTCTGTACTTTTTTTGTACTAGATCAATTTCTGTACATTTTGACTAAAACAGCGAACCATAACACTATCGTGCATGTTATTTGATATTAAAATAATAAATAAAACCAGCTAATTCTTCAATCAATTCAAGTTGGCAAGTGTAACTAAGTCAATCAGGCAAATTGCACACGCAAGTAACGAACTGGCTGCTTTTATGTGGCTCTTAGACTAACCAGTAACAACAGGGAACGTTTAAAAATGCACCCACCACTGCACCATAATTAAAAGAAACAGAAAAATGAAAAGAAAAGCTTCAAAACAATGACGCATCACAACGCGGTAGACATGTATAACGTGTGTAACGATTACGAAAGAGAATAGTTTCGTTAATCGTTTTGTTTAATGGACGATTAAGAAATTTTGTTGCGTTAATTGTTTTGTTAAAGAAAACGATCAAACTCATTCTCTTCGCTCTTCATATATCTCTTCTCTCATCACACTAAAACAAATCAGGAACCAGTGGTGAACGATTATAACCATACACAAGAATCAAACCATTCATCTCCTCTCTCATCAACTTCTCTCAGCAAAACGTTTTTCTCCGAAATCAAGACAATTCTAACAATACACAGTCACAAAGAAACTACGAAACAAACGATCACGAAACAATATATTTTCGTTTATCGTTTTGTTATTTAAACGAAAGAAATTTGTTTGATCATAATTGTTTAATTCGTCATGAACCAAAACGAAACGAAAAACGATTAAACAACCGATCATTGACAGACCTACACCGCGGCAGCATTGAAGAGGGCACGACTTCTCAAATAAGGTAAACTGGTTAAAGAAGAGGGGTTTCTAAAGAAGGTACTCTTTCTTTTCCGACAAATTTCCACACTTTGAAATTTCTGGGTTCAAGTCAAATGTTACTTCTCTTGATAAATGAATTAATAAATGTCCTTATCATACTGTTTGTTTTTTAGTTTTTACTTTTCAGTTGTTAAAAATTAGACGCTTCCATGGCTGTGCATGAGAAGGATTTTCCAATTGAACATGTCAAAATATAAACTGATCGAATATATGTAATGGGAATTGTCAGTGTGACCGACGAATTTTGATGGATTCAAATCTATATAATCAACAGAAAGAAATGCCAGACAAATTTCCATTCATGAATTATCCTCGTTTTTCTAAGCATGTATTATTTACAATTTTCAGTGATGCTTCGTGTCAACATTCTTTGTTAAATAAATAATCTAATTTTATAATTCCACGTAAATGAATTGTTCAACTCCTTCCACGTCACAAGCAACGCATTAATGTAGAATAATATTAAATGGGTCTGTCTACAGTGCCTTCAGTCTTGTTACTTCATTTTTCCCGCTTATACTATCGTGTGGGTCCCACGCTAATTCTATGCATCGACTTTAGAGGGCCTCTTTGGATAACAGTACTTTGTTATTCTCTGATTCGATCGTCAGATTTTTTTTTGCAGATGAATGGACGGTCCAGATGAACTGCACGGAGCCCGATATATTATATATTTTAACCGTTAGATAAAAAATAGATTGTCAGATCTGAAAAAAACAAAATTCTGTTATTCTCCAAAATAACAGCAGATATGAATTCTGACCTGGGGCAGGATTGAGAACATTGAATACATTTTCATATTAAATCTAGAGTTATTTTATGAAAAAATGTTTAGTTAATCTCGTCATCATACACACGTTGTTCTGCTTGTTAAAAAAATTTATTATGCATGTTATTTTGTACACACGTCGCTCTGCTTGTTAAAAAAATATTATGAATTTTATTTGAGTTGTTATGTATGTTAATAAAATAATACACATAATAACTCAAATAACATGCATAACTATTTTTCAGTACAAAATAATATACATAATAACTCAAATAACAAGCATAATAATTTTTAGCATGCAGAGCGACATGCGTATCGATGACGAAATCGGAATCAGCTCCCTTATTTTATTGTAAGATCGACGGTTGTTTCAGACATATCTATCTCTGAAATTCTTGGAGTTTCTAAATTATTGCCACGTCAATTTTAGAAATTTAATTTTTCTTTAGTTTCTAAACTCTTCATTTCTAAAATTGAAAAGTTAGAGTTTCTAAATTGCCACGTTAGCAAATATTATCAATATTATGAGAGACCGATCAATTTTAATCAATAATTAAGCCACGTCAGATTTTATAAACTCTAAAGCATAGTTGCTAAATAAGAAATTATTGAGCAAAATTTCTAAATAAGAAACTCATCTACATCCCTGAAAGTTGACACGTCAAATTAGAAACTCCAATAGTTTCACGGATGGAGATGCTCTCAGTTGATTATGTCCGTCGATTTTTTTAATCTTTTAATCTAGTATCAAATTTAATTTATTTGATCATTTTGACACATACATACTGCATGTTAAACAACTTCCCAAGTTTAACATGATAGAACTTGATTAACCCAAGATCTTCTAGAGAATCTCTTAATCTGAAAATTAAATTACCTCGGTCCATTACCTTTGATCTTCCGGAGAGACACAACCAAAGTTGATCACCGGAAGCCTTTAGTTTCCGAGTAATCCCTCTCAAGTCCGATGGAGAGAGCGAAAGAGGCGGCAACGACAACGTCTTTCACAAGACGAAATATCCGAATCACAAATTCTGTACTGAATATTTATGTTACTCTCTGTTAACCTTAATTTAATTTGCGCAAACTCTCTGTCATAAAAACCGGAGAGAGAGTAAGTGCCTTTTCACAGCAATTTTATGTACTGTGTATATTCTGAAAAACAGAGACTGTGTAAATAAAATGAACAGAACAGATATGTACAAAAGACGCGTATGTATACCCAAAAGGTGCAACCACCGACTGGCAACAAAAATAAAAGTGACTGTACTACATTAGTGTCCTTTGAATTTATTAACGAAAATGGTCACAACAATTGCAAATATGTACAGATAGCCTTATGTATATATATGCGCCTCTAACTTTAATTGATTAATTAATTAAGTTAATTAATTAATTAATCATTTCCTTAATGGATATAGAAACCATTTGATCAGAACTTGCTTATATCGGATATTTTCTTATTTGCAGAATATTGTCGTATTAAATTGTGTTCTCCGGAGACCAATAGCATAATTGTATTATTCAGATAACTTTATATAATTTAGACCATCACTAAATCATAAAGTTATTAATACGCATTCTACACATTAAAGGCCCCACTTCTCATGACACATATTGAACCCGTAAATAATACTTAATTTGATCACTTCGTAACGGGTCTAATTTTATAATTGATAGTCCATTACTCAATATATATTTATATCACATATAAGTCCATATATTATTGTAATTAATTAAATTAATTCTAACATAACATTCAAACTCTAATTATTAGTGCAACAACATACATTATTTGGAAGTAAAAGAAAAAAAAGGTTTGAGTTGTTCGTTTTCTATTCTCAGAATCTGCCGTTTTTATTAAAACAAATATTGAAGAAATGATATGATGTAAGAACCGATCCTTAATCTAGTGGTTATGAACAATGTTCTTTATATAAGAAATTATACGTTCGAAATTGGAACGAGAAGACTTTAAATTATTTAGACTTAAGTGACATTCTGTTATTTTTATCTAAAAAAAAATGATACGCACTGTAGCTTAAAAAACAAAATTCAAGTATCGATTTTGATCTAGTGGTATAGGATTTTAGGTAATGCTCTTAACGTGAAAGATCACATGTTTGAAAGTTCAACGGAGGATTCTTTGTGTGCTCAAATGTTTTGATTATATGAATAATAAACTAAAAATTGAACACTAACACAAAAATTTCGCCAACAATTAAAAATCATCTTCATCAACAATTATACAACTGTTGTTATCTAAAAAATTGCTGAACTGTATAAAACATAACTACATAAGAAAATAAAAATTATAATATTTTCTTTTCCGTTTCCTCAATATCTTTACCCATTATTCTCCACCCTTTTTTATTCAAAAATAATATTAAGAATGCACGTCTGCACTTGTTAAAAGAAAATATTTTAACTATACATTTCATAGAGAAGCACGTATGTATGCATATTAAATGAATTGTTATATATATCATTTGAATTTGATTACATGTTATTTTGTACTGAAAGATGATTATACATGTTAAGCATTTTGTTATACATATCAAGCGATAAACATGCATAACAAAATGCTTAACATGTATAATATTTTTTCAATAGAAAATAACATATAATCGAATTCAAATAACAACACGTGCATCAATAACGTATCGATGAACTCAAATAACAACATGTGCATCAATAACGTATCGATGAACGTATATGTCTATTTCAGCTCCCCTTGTTAAAAGGTGTTAACGTCGTACTTGGATATCCAAATATGATCGGACTTAGGTAGGGGTGCACAAAATATTCGTGACTCGTTCGTGTTCGAATCGCTAACAACTCGTTCGTTAACAACTCGAGTGTTAACGAGCCGAGCCGAGCTAGCTCGTTAGTAAACGAGCCGATCTCGAGCTGTGACAAGCCCGACTCGTGTAAGTATCGAGACCTTAACGAGTTAATTTGGATCGTCGAATTGGTTACCACCATCTCTAAATAGATCTTTACCATAGATAATTTTCATAATTTTATTATGCTTTTTTAAACTATTTTGTAATTTTTCTTGCAAACAAGCTACAAACGAGCCAATCGAGTCAGCTCGAGCGAGCTCGAGTCTTAACGAGCCGAGCTCGAGTTGAGAGTTTCAACTTGTGACCACTTGTACTAACGAGCCGAGTTCGAGTTTGCCCCAGCTCGCTTGAGCTCGGCTCGTTTGCACCTAGACTTAGGGGTTAATTCCAAAAAAAGAATTTCCAATATTTATTCTCATTTTTCGTTTACCAAATTACAAAAAAGAACTTTCACAAATAGAGAACTGTTATTTCGGGTCAAAGAGAAAATGGTATTAAGTTAACCGTATTTTCAGACCGATAAAAAACGACAGAAACGATTCCGGATCTACGCAGTCACACTACACTACCATGGCTTCATCACACCGACACGTGTCTCTATTGCTGCTGCTGCTCTCCCCCAGCACGTGAAATCCACGTGGTGAGTATGCACCCGTCGGCTCAATGACAAGGTCTACCGTTACGGAGCTCCTTCCCATCTGGTGCTGCGCTAGATGGTGTAGCGCATCACTTGGACCGTCGGATTTGCATCAAAATTCGTATTAAAGTATAAAAACTTTTTGATTTTTATCGTTGACGGTCGATCGCAAAATTAACAATCGATCCGGACCGTTCATCTGCTATAGCGCGCTTCTGCATTACAGAAGATTCGGGTTCCATTCCGATTGCTTCTTTCTGACCAAAATCATCCTCGATTAAAATTGTTAAATGAACTGCGCCGACCCAATCAATTATATTCCATCAATCCCGATCCAACGGTCGTGATCCATTTCCCGGACTTCAAACAAAGCATCTCCAACACGACACTTGTCTGTCTTCAAAACAAACAAGAAATTTGTCGCGAGAGAGAAAGTAAATGAACCTGGTTCTCCACGTAGGATGTTAATTAATTAATGAAATCATTGTTGATGGTTCCCGCACACTATTTTGATATTTTCTAGAAGGGGTCCACGCGTCAGGCGTCAGCCCTGTCCACGTAATTCTAAATTTATAGTTGAGTAATGGATTGGAGATGTATCTGTAATCTATCCATCTATCTTTTGTTGCGATAACATTTTAGCACAGTCAACTCGCCTTTGTGCACGCCCCTTGAAATTGAAGACACGCAATACCAGACTCAGGCCTGTAAACGGGCCCCACATTTTATACCAAATTGTCGTCTTAGCTAAAAGGTCTCTTTGAATGAAGTATAAAACTACGCGTCAAGTTACACAACTGAGCTAGTTAACCGGGGTTAATTTCGCGATTATACAAAAAAATATATTTCTAAACTACAAGGCAACGGAGAGGGGGAGAGAAATAGAGAGACGAAAGAAGGGAGAAGCTATGGAGAAAGGAGGGAGGAAATTGCTTGATTGATTGCCTAGCCTTCTCAATCCCTTCTCGATTGAGCAACAAGCAAACCACCAAACGGTGGTAAAACCCTAATTAGACTCACCAAAAATTGGTATCTCCCAGATTGGGAGCGGTCGGGTTCTTCACAAGCTCGCCCTTTAGCTCGCGATCTCAGGCATTGACCGACGTGCCTTTCTTAGGCGAGAAATCTAGTAGAACCCTCGCTAGATTCTTCTAATGGGATTGGATACTTCTGGGAGGAGCTCGCTCAAGTGTTAAAAAAACCGAGGCCGCGATCGGATGGCGATGGAGGATTGCGGAAACGGTGCCAAGAGGAATAATTCCAGCTCAGATTCTAGCCCCAGTTCGACTTTGGATCTGAAGACCAGTATGATGTGGAGGCCTAGTGCGGGCACGGCTTTTGGTACGTTCAGGTCGCAACGGCTGACTGGGAATGTGTCAGGCGGGTCACTCAGGTCAAGCAGCCTTGGGATGCTCGAGAGGAAATCTGTATTGTCTCAATTCCTTCTCTTTTGTTTATCTTTTTCATCCAATTATGCTATGCGAGTAGCAGAAAAATTTATTCTTCTTTTCTTGGTGTTGGGAGGTAAGTTGACCATGGTAATAGGATTGGGCGTGGGTGAGAAATTGAGGGGCAATTGACTATAAAAATTATTGTTTGTTCTGAATAGGGATGAAATGAACTTTTTGGAAGAAAGGTGGTACCTTTTGAGGGAAGGGAGGAGGAAATTTTCCTTATCTTTTAAAATAAATTCACTACAAATTGAAAGGAAAAACTAGAATATTGAAAATAATAAAAAGACAGGTGTTAGAATTGCACAGTAGTCAGTACAGAAATGATAGTTTGCTGCAGCATCTAGACTTGAATGCTTGAAATAGATGTCACATTCCTCATGTTGTACCTTTGTCTAGGTGGTTTTGAGCTTGACTAAAGATATAGTCGAGATGTACTCTAGATGCAATCCTGACTTCAGATACTCTGACGTGCTTAAACCCAAGGTGTACCTGACAAACCCATCAGCTACAGTTCTGAACAATGGCCATGACAATGCCAATTCAGACCTAGTGTTATATGTCAATCTTGAGCTGACTAATTTGCAGCAAAACCGAAGGTTTGCAATTGTATCAAAATTTCCTTTCATAATCCCTTTTCAATGAAACTGTCAAATTGTCTTTTTAAAATTCTTCGTTCATTCTATTTGAGTCGACAATTATCATGATCCATGTACCAACTTGTTCAAGTTCCCACGAGAAGGTGCTTAATAGTACAATGATACCTTCACCGACTGACATTGTGCCAAACCATCAACTAATTATTTTTTCATGCTTTGCCGAAGTACAAACTATGCCATTAACAAACAAAATGGTAAAAGTAATTGAAAAGAATAGAAAAGTAAGGACTAGACTAGCACACATCTGGGAATGACTCATACAACAAGTTATCATATTATTAATGGGCTTGCCCTTTTCTTATATTGCTATATGAGATTCGGTTGATCAATGTATACCTGGTTATTTCCAAAGCTAAATTGGCTATCTCTGCATAAATTGATGTTTCTTTTGTTTTGTTTTTGATTCATGCCTGTAGGCTTACAACACACACAACACATACCCCAACCCAAACCCAAACCCAAACCTGAAAATAAACCCATCACCGGGGCTTGAACCCCATACCCCCGCCCCCCCTCCCCCATGGAGGTTTTGATGCCTTACCAGCTGCTCTTTGCATAAATTGATGTTTAAGGCTTTAAGCATCAAAGGTGCACTGGAATATCCTCAACTAAGCTGAGAAATGTGAACAAGTAGCATAAATTTGAGCTGTTGAATCGGAATTATGCTCTGTAATTTCTTGATCGAAATATCAAAAGTTGGACGCTAAATGTTTCTTACAATCAGGTACATAGTGAAGGAAATGCTTGGTCAAGGTACATTTGGGCAAGTTGCCAAATGCTGGGATGCAGAAACAAACACTTATGTTGCTGTTAAGGTTATAAAAAACCAGCCAGCTTACACCCAACAAGCTGTGGCTGAGGTCTCTATACTTGACACGGTATAATAATGTTTTACCTTCAAATAACACTTTACATAATCAACTATCATGCTGCACTACAGTACTTGCAGGAATATTATTTTGTTTTCATTCATATTGTTTTCTGCCAGGAGTTAAATGCTTAAGCTTGAATTCAAGCTCAAGAACATAAAAAACCTATGTAAACACAATAAAATATAGAAAATACAATTAAACTTCTACTAGGCGTAGCAGTTATCTTATTGACATTTGAGACTGATTCTTTCTTTAGCTCCAATGTGTCATTTGACTTTTAGATGAACTAAACTCACAACCTGGGTTGTATATTTTGTTTTTGTTCAAAAGAAAATACATTTCTAGAAGTTTTATAAAAGTTAATTTAACTGTATCAAATTTACGTTTTTTTGTTTCAACTCTTACACTGCTCATGCTAACCAATACACAGAAAATGGTGTGAGGAAGACTGCCCATGATAGAGTATTGTAACATTGTTATTTTGTTGACTTGACCCTTGCTTGAAACTTTAACTCAACCAGACACAAGAAACTTTCTTTAGGAAAGAACAATCACACGCTTTACATTTTAGCTTTACTTACCAAACATTTACTCTCAGGTCATTTTCATTTGTATTTTGATTCCAGTTGAATAGGAAGTATGATCCTGAAGATAAGAACCACATTGTGCGTATTCTTGATTTTTTTATGCACCATCAGCATCTTTGCATTGCCTTTGAGATGCTTGGCCACAATTTGTAAGTGTCTAGTTTTACTCTTGCAATCCCTCACCTCTCTCTCTCTTTGAAACCTTGGCAGACACATTTATGGGTCTGTTAAATTGTTTTGGACTTTGAGGTTGTATGACTTGCACTGTTTATAATTGTAACCCTGGAATGAGTTATGACTCTTCTTAGGTACCTACTATTGATCTTTGAACATTGTCTGGCCAGCTCTTTGCTGAGTTTTGTCATGATGCTTTTTAATCACAGGTACGAAATGATGGTTTTATTTGACAGGTACGAGGTCATTAAAGGGAACCGTTACAAAGGACTCCCTTTGAGCTACGTCCAAAGATTCTCGAAGCAGGTATAGAATCTATTATATGTTGTTGTATGTGGTGCCAATTTGATTTGATGTTCTCTTATGGTGGCATGACCGTAGTTTTTATTTTTATTATTTTGTAGATATTGCATGCATTGATTGTGATGAAAAATGCTGGGATCATTCATTGCGACCTTAAGCCTGAAAACATACTCCTGTCTCATAGGTATTTTTTCATATGATTAGCCATGGTTTTAATCCTTCCGAACTTATGGTTTCTATTTTGTCTGGTAATTTAACATGATAATATCAGACTAAGTGGAAATGGTTATGTATAGGTACAATTCCAATTCTGCAAAAACCTTGCTTGATCTGATTCATTGCATGCAATATGCTTTGTCAATTAAGCTTTTATCATTTCTTAAGCACCAGCAAAGCATCAATTTTCTGCATTTGCCTTCCATTTAAACATTAGATGTAATAACAAGAGAAAAACTAAAGAGCCAGTGAACTTTTAGTCAGCCAGTAGGTGTTCTGTACCATCCTCCAGAGATTATGGTTTATGCCATAATCTGCAAGTTGACTGAAGTAAATGGTTTTGCAGAGCCAAGCCATCTGAAATAAAAGTAATAGATTTTGGCTCAGCTTGTGAGGAGGGAAGGACAATTTATTCATACATTCAGGTATGCAACTCATTCTAACTAATTTAGTCTAGAACATTATAAGAGCTCTTTTGCACACTTTTTGATGCTGTAACATAAAAATTCTGGAAGTTTTAGTTTATTTTGAAGATTGACTTCTGCTTATCGTAATTATCTTATATTAGTGGGTTTTATTTCTTGTTCCAGAGCCGCTATTACAGGTCTCCTGAAGTTCTTCTCGGATATCCGTATCCTTAAATCACGTATTGCCTTGTATAATTGTTTAGACTCTTGCTTGAATTTTCTGCTGAGTTTTACGAGTTAAATGGCATGCTAGTTTGATACACCAAAGGTGGTCTATATTATGCTCTGGCAGAGAAACTCACTTGAATGCCTGCTCGTACTGTAGATACCATACTGGTAGAATGGCATAACTACATATTAGAATTTGCACTTTGGTATTACAGGAGCTCTGTAACTTTTTCAAAATAATCTTTTATTTACCTACTTTGGTGTAGCGCTTGACCTTTTTTTAGATATACTACGGCCATTGATATGTGGTCCTTCGGGTGTATTGTGGCCGAACTATTCTTAGGATTACCTTTGTTTCCGGGAGCCTCTGAATATGATCTCCTTAAGCGCATGATGGAAATTCTTGGGTATGATAGTTGCTCTGAATTATGCGAACATATTGAGGTTATGACAATAGGAATAATTGTAATCTAAATGAGTTAATCCTTCCGCCACTTCAGTTAAACATTTAGGAATAGAGGTTACAACAATAGGAATAAGCTGAGGCCAAACACTTCAGTTAGTTAAACAGTTATCTAGAATAAGCTGAGGCCAAACACTGCCTATATATGGTGTTCACTCCTGTGCTCCTTCATAGTGTATATGGTGGCTCTACTTGGTGGGAGAGCAACCACTTTTAGGATAGTTTAATATGCAAAAGTGAATTTGATTTGGCAAAGGCACCTGTGAGTCACCATGTTAATGCTATCATTCATACTTCCAACAAGAAATTAGGAACCTATCATTTATCTGGTTTATTTTATATGCAGTGGACAGCCACCAGACAATCTTCTAAGGGATGCAAAAAATACAACCAAGTTCTTCAAGCAGGTGGGCAGAGTTTACTCGAACTCTGTCTCTAGTGCCTACCGAGTCTTAACTGAGGAGGAGTATGAAGCAGTGAGTCCTCACACCCAATTCCCTTACCCAACAACACATGCATGCAATTCCACAAAAAAGTTTATTCTATTTCCTTTTTTATTTCTTTATACATATTTATGTGCTTTCATTTATGCAGCGGGAATCCATGAAGCCGCAAATCGGAAAACGATATTTCAAGTTTATAACACTTGAAGATATTATTTCTCACTACCCCTACAGGAACATGCCTGAAGAGGAAATCTTGAAAGGTGGGTTAAAAGATGTCGCTCTTTTGGTTCTCTTATATGATTCCAATATATGTGATCTGCTTTTGGCCAATATTCGGTCTGGTGTTTAATTCCTTCTGTTCCAGATTAATTATTGGTGCGTACCAACGTGTAGGGGTATAGACTGGCCAGTTTGTCAGGTATTGCCTAGGATTTGGACCATGATTAGTAATTGGTCTTGGATTTCGATGTGGTTCTTTAGATGATCAAGGTGTGCAGGTTCATGGACACTGAACCTCTCTAAAAAAAATGTAAAAGAATTCTAAAAAGTGTAAAACTGGGTCTTCAAGTTGGTTTCAATACGTAGATCACTTGGTCTTCAAGTTGATTTCAATACGTAGATTACTTTTGGACTTTACAATTTGAGATATGGATGCAAATCACTGTTGCAATTGTGCTTTGCAAAGTACAATAGCCTCACCCTCTCTCTCTATATATAATTTATATAATCCATTCTATTTCATGTTTTGAATCAATTTAAAAATTAGTTGGGCAAGAATAGTTAAAGCTCCCGAAACTGTTAGAATGAAGTCCTAAGATCAAGTGCTAGTGCGGAAGCGTTTTTAATAATTACAATTCAAACTTTTAGATCATAATCACCTAGCTAAAATTACAAGCAAGTACTAAGAGCAATGGAGCAAATTAAGATAACAAAGTGCAAGTATAGTAAAGAAAGAGAGAGTAAAGAGCAAATAACAAGAGAGCATAATAACATGCGATGTAACGTGGTTCAGCCTACAAACAAACTGGGCTTACGTCCACGGGACTCTCGGAAACAACTTTCTTCCGTGACCGAATCCACTAAACAATAAGAGTTTTTATAATTGCCGGATCTATTTTTTGTTTCTTTTCACATAAGCAAACCAATCTTAGATTCCTAAACCTATGCAAGGGGCTACACCGCTCTACAAAGTAAACGTGTCCGATTGACAACACAATCAAGGACGGGGATACACTACTTGACAACACAATGTAGTACACCAAACAAGGCTAACAAAACTAGCAAACAAGTATTCTCGGATAGACAATTACATGATTGTAGCTATCATAATTCTCTCTTTTTTAGGTAGCTATAGGAGAAGACTTTAGTGCTCTTTCTGATGCTCAATTGAGTGCTTGGAAACTTGGGATGGTTTAATTAATCTTTCTGATTCGTACTTCCAAGATATATATAAGTTGACATTTCTTGAAGTCTTATAGTCTTGAGATTCCCTTCTTGCGTTACAAAGTTAAGGAACCCATTACAGAACCTGTTGTAACAAGTTGGAGAACTTCCAGTTTTGTAATTCTCTGCTTAGTTCACTGACTTTTGGGCCCTTCTGAGCGTAAATCGTTGTGACGGGTCAAGAACCCGTTGTGACGAATTAGAAATCTGTTGTGACGGGTAGATGCATTATGGCAATGCAACTCTGGAAAATCCTTTGTCTTCAGCATTTCTTCTCTTAAATCCATTACAACGGATTGAGAACCCGTTGTGACGGGTTGTCCATGCGTTATGGTAAGTATGGCTCTGAAAACGCCATGTTTTTGTCGTACTGACTTGATCTTGATATTGTTGTGATCGTCATGCAACAATCGTCGTGACTTGTACATGCATGATTGAGCCTTGGAATAAACATATTGTACCTGCATAAACCTGCAACTCGCCAAAATTCAATTGTGCAAGGTTAGTATTGTTTTGTTTTGCAAATTGTCAAATAAGAGATGATTTTAATCCAACGAACTTTTTCTTTAGGCAATTTGCAAAACTATATGTGTTTGCATATAATTCTCATGCACAACACCACATTTCTCTCTCTTTTGCAAAGTATAGAAGAAGGCTCAATTCAAATACCTCCTAAATATTAGCATATATATAATTAATTCAAGTAATAAATTGTTCCCCTTTAATGATATAAATTTCACAATTTTAGCACAAGTTTCATTTTCAATTTAATTTTGCAATGTCAAGAATAGTAAGGAGCATAATGAAGAAATATAAACAAGAGGCATATTACAAATGATGCAATCAAATATATCAATATCCAAATCATGCATACATACATCAAAATAAAACATGGGAAATTTTCAAGGAGCATAGCAAATTTATAAGAAAAATTACTACCTTAAGCTACACTACTAATTATCACTACTTGCTTGATCATCATCATTAAGATTGACTTGTGTTGCTCCTTCATTCGCCTCTCCCATTTGAGCTTCGGGTCCGGTAGGTTCGGAACAATCATTTCAAGACTCTAATTATTGATTCTAATTTGTTCGAACCATGCAGTTAAACTCGTTTTGGTTGTCAAGTATCTCATGCACTCTAGTCGAGTTATGTTTCTCATATAAGTACAAGTGATACACTTGTTGAGAGACATAGTAAGTTCATTCTTCAACAGTTGAGAAAACAGTTGAGAAGGCATATAGAGGCATTGGATTGAAGGTTGAAGGAGTGCAGTATGAGTAGTCTTGAGGAATTCGATATTCTTGGTAGTTTCGAGGAAGCATATAAGAAGAGGTGTTGGCATGGGGCATGCTAGGAGTGGGCTTTTCCTTCATTGATTGTGGAGCATTCGAATCTGTATATTGGTTAGGTTGTGCTTCCTCCTTTCTTATTCAATGGCTTGGGTTTCGATTTTCAAGTCAAGTTTTTTTTAATCCAACATTTCTTTCCAAGAAATGTGATAAGCTTAGTCGGTACATAGATGATATGATTAGGTTCTTTTGGATTGATGGGAATGGTAATACTCTTGTGCATTAGTATCTGAATCAAAATGTAGAGAATTTAAGGGCCGATCGGTATAAAATTCGGTTTTGGAATGAGTTTGTCGAAGGGTTAAAAAATCTTTCTTGTGTCAGTTGGGAACAAAAGGATTTTGTACCGATTGAGAGGATGAAGAATTTGGCTCCGGATTAGATGGTTGAGGCATAGGGTTTGTACCCGAGTTGAAACTAGTACCGATATCGATACCGGGTTGGTGTTTAAGAAAGGGATGTTTTCTATTTGTGCTATGGCACTTTGGTTCATTTTCTTATCTAATTGTTTTTCAACCTCCTTTCTTTTCTTGTTACTAATAAAGGGTAGTTTTGGAGGTGTCATGAGGGATGTAAGTATCAAGAGAAAACTTACAATAAAATGATGAAGTTCGATGAGTTCCTAAGGGAACATTGCTTTATCACCACAAAATTTGCTTGAGCTCTTGAGAAATAAAATTCAGAGAGATTTGGAGGCTAGGGTTTCAGCAAAAGAAGAACTCAAGGGTCTAATTTTGGTTTTTGCAAGAATAGAGTCACTTGGAGAGGAAGGCCTTAAATAGTAATATGTGCTCTCCTTTTACAGCAACTCCTTGCAACGGGTTGTCCATCCGTTATAATGGGTTTCCAATCGTTATAACGAGTCTCTCTCCCCTTTGCTGTAATGCTACCAACATTTAAATCTCCAACGGCAAGAGAACACAAGAATATGTAATGTAACGTGGCTCGGCCTACAAACAAACTAGACTTACGTCTACTGGACTTTTGAAATCAAAACTTCCTTTCGGAACCGAATTCACTAACAATAAGAGTTTTTACAATTGCGAAATTTGTCTTTAGTTTCTTCTCACATAAGCAAACTAATCATAGATTTCTAAACCTATGCTAGGGACTACACCGCTCTACACGATAAACGTGTCTGATTAACAACACAATCAAGGACGGTAATGCACTACTTGACAACACAATGTAATACACCAAACAAGGCTAACAAAACTAGCAAACAAGTGTTCTTGGATCGACAATTAAATGATTGTAGCTATTCCAATTCTCTCAGGTTCAGGTTTAGGTATGTAGGAGAAGGCTTTAGTGTTCTTTCTGATGTTCAATTGAGTGCTTGGAAACTTGAGGAGGGCTTAAGTAATCTTCCTAGTTCGTATTCTCAATGTATATATAGGTCGGACACTTCTTGAAGTCTTGTAATCTTGAGATTCCCTTCTTGCGTTACAGAATTAAAGAACCCGTTGTAACGGATTGGAGAACTTTCAGTTTTGCCCTTCTCTGTTTGGTTCACTGACTTCTGGGTTTTTGGGTCCTTCTGAGCAGCAACTCGTTATGACGGGTTGATAATGCGTTATGGCAACACAAGTCTCTGGAAAATCCTTTGTCTTCAACACTTCTCCTCTTCAATTCATTACAACGGGTCGACTCATTATGACGAGTTGTCCATGCGTTACAAACACTCTATTTTTGTTCTAGTGACTTGATCTTGATATTGTTGTGATCGTCATGACTTGAATATGCATGATTGAGCTTTTGTATCAACTTATTGTACCTTCAACTAAAAAAAAACTCAATTATTGTACTTCAACTAAAAAAACTCAATTGTGCAAGTTTAGTACTGTTTTGTTTTGCAAATTATCTAACAAAAGATGAGTTTAATTCAACAAAAGTTTGTGCCGAGACAAATATGGGACCCATCTTGTAGTATGCCAGTAATATTTTAGGACTTCACATTTGCTAATTTGGAACTTGCAAAATTATTGTCTATTTGTACTTGACACTTGTGCAGAACGCTTGACACGCAACGCGCTGATAGATTTTCTGAGAGGACTCGTGGAATTTGATCCTGTTAAGCGGTGGTCCCCTTTGCAGGTTTAACTCTTATATCTCTCTCGGTGTGCATTTGATGCACATCTTTTCAAACTTATTTGTTGAAGACGCCTTTTAGGAGAACTTTCATGGTTAAGTTTCATTTTGTCTTTTTTTACCAGAAAATTTGCATGGAAAGTTCTATTTAAGGCTGAGTTTGAGTAACTTGATGTTCAAATGCTCAATTGAGTAATGATGCTTAATTGGGTTTCCCAAGGAAAGCTATACAATCTAATTTAGGAAAGGATACACAAGGAATGGACTCCTGTGATAATTTCATGATTTGCTGCTTCTTTCAGGCATTTAATCACCCATTTGTTACCGGGGAGGCATTTACGGAACCTTACAAACCTCCTCCTGAGACTCCTCGAATTGTGAGTTCCATCCTGTCGTGTTAAAGACAACCTAGTATCAGGTTGAATTTGTAAGGATAATGGAAGTTTGAACAAATATAAAATTTATGTATTTGTAGCCGGTCTTTCAAGCTGTTATGGTTAATCACAACCCAGGGGGTGGTCATTGGGTAGCTGCCGGCCTATCTCCTCAGGTTGTTCTGACATCTCTTTCCTTTTGTTTTTCTTAGACATCACATGTACTAACAAAATTTCTTATGTTTTTGGTAGTTATTAGTAAAATTCCTTAGACATCACCTGTATTCTAAAAACATGAACTCAGCTACAAATACTAGTGTGAAACATGTATTAGCGAAATTTCTTATGTTTTTCATGGTTACTAAGTTTAGGCCAAAATTTCCTACTATTGCACTAAAGGCTCATGACATTTGTAAAGAACCTTATAGCGGTACTTATAATAGCCTGTTATGACTTCTGGTAGGTTGGAAGCAGGAACAGGGGCACGCCTTACAACAGCCCCCATTTTCCAAGGCCACCTATGTCATATGGTAGCAGCTATGGCAGTATGGGAAGTCATGGGAGCTACAATGACAGCAATGGTGTGGGCACTAGCTATGGTAGCTACGGTGACCAAAACACCAGTAATCCTTCTTATTACTCACCTCTAGGCCCTGGTGGATTCAATTTACATAGACAAGTCGGAGGCATCTTCCTGGGCTCTAGCCCCGACATCAGATGCCGGCCCCAGCTTCCTCATAATAATCCAAATGGTGGGTTGGGATTAAGCCCGAGTAATTTGGGTCCTATGTCACTTGGTGCCAGCCCATCTCAATTCACGCCCCCCAACTCCCACTCCCACATGCAAATACCTGGTGCTTCTGCAGGAAGATATGGCCCCACTTCCCCTGTCAGGGGAGGGGCCCATGGTTCGTCTTCCTTGGGCAAGCAAGCTGCAGTGGGGCAGTACAACAGGAGGAGGTGGACTCATTTGCCTGCTTCGATGCCCCACTGTGACCATGGCCATGGGCATTATGGGGATAGCCCCAGCACGAGTCACCATCATCACCACGATGGTTCAAGTACAGGGGTTGGTTATTCTCAGAGCATGCTGTCGCATTCGAGTCCTTTCAGCAATTGGAGGCAACAGCAGCAGCAGCAACAACAGGTCAGTGGTGGTTTGACTGGTGGTGCCTCAACTGGCACTAGTGGTGAGGTTTCCTTGACGAACTCCTTTGCACAAGATTCGATCTCTGGACATTCTGAAGTTCCTGTTGATGCTTTTGAGTCCACTTCAATACCCAACCCTGCAGATTGGGATCCCAACTACAGGTTGGAAGCTCTTCTTTCTCAACAAACTTCATTCATGCATTCAGCTTGGTTATTTCAATATTTAATGAGTGCATTCTCCTATTGGAAAATCAATGTTTACCATTGTGAAGACCGTTTCTTAGAAAGTGTGGTTTGTTGCCCGATCTGTTACAAGGCTTCATACTCGAATGTTTCTGAAACTTTTGAAATGCTCTCTCTATATATAGCTGCATATGGTTCCCTGAATGATGGTGAACTAAGTGCAAATTTAGCATATTTAGTTAATCCTTGGTTGATCTTGGTGGTGTTATGAAAGCTTCAATTAACTAACGTAAGACTCAGTTGAGCTTCTATATATGAAGCTAGCTCAGTTTGTCATTAGTTCACCCCACTGTAGGTAATATACAATTGATTGAAGCGACATGAAAACAGTAGATGTCGTAAAAATTGGTCAGGTATGCTAATTGTTGCAGGCTAGTGCTTTCTGCATAAGAGTTCTGAAATTTTAATTGTTGATATCTTAAACAATGGGTGGGGTTAGGTCTGCAGGCATTATTTTAATATAAATGTTAGATTGTATACCTGACCCATTTGTTCATAGGCCAACAGTATTTCATATTTGACTTTAGTTGGATAGGTTCATTTGGGGGTCAGGTCATGGCCCATTTGCCCTTAACCAACCGAACCCATCATGGTTCACAAAGTTACTTAGCTGACCCATACACGGGTTATTTAACGGGTCGGATCGAGTCATGTTTTGACACCTCTGTGCTGATCGTTATATGTGTTGATCAAATGTATCATCTATTTTTATCCATATACAGTGAGGAGTCACTTCTGCAGGAGGACAACTCAGACATGAGTTCTCTGTCATTTTCATTCAACAATAACTTGCACCTAGGCAATAGAACAGATTCTGCTACTGCAGCAAGTGGCCCTGCCCGATTTGGTTATGTGCAAGGCCAGCCTCCTACAAGCTCAAACTATATATCCTTAAACCAAAGGTATCTGTGAACTTTAGTATTATTGGGTTTTCCTAGATTGGAGTTTTTATTTTTTTACTGTAGCTTCTGCTAGGTAACTTGATATGTAAGTAAGAGATGACTTTAGCAACCATGATGTCTGATACTTTGTGTTACTGCACTTAATATAAAAACTGTTCGTCTTAGTAAGTGGACCTGACTGACTCATATAGGGCGCAGACAACGTTGGTTGATTTACTTCATTTGTCTTTTATTATTTTGGTAAATTACATTTTCAACATGGTATTAACAGAATGCACTGGCCATCTGAAGCATCATCTTCAGTCGGTGGGGGAGTCAGCAGTACAAGTAGCAATAGTGGTGGTAGTTATTTTAATCAGATATACAACAACAGGCAATACATGCAACCAGGTCAACAGCCTGGTCAAAGGGAGTTAAATTATCAGTTTAGTACTGCTGCAGCGAGTACTAGTTCGAATTATATGCAAGCTAGTGAGAGAATCCATCATAACGGGCATGTGCCAGTGCCATGGTCACCTGGATACACCAACCAATCCCAACCCTCAAATGCTCTACTTGGCAGTGGCATCTGGGGTAAATTTATAAGTTCCTTTTCCCCCTTTCTCCAATTATTTTTTTGATGCATTTGGCTAATTACAATCTTTTTATTTAGGTCAGAGAGGTGGGCATTCCTTGGGAACAGCTTTACCTCCTAGAAATGAATATGGGCAACATATATTGTGGAAGTAAGGCTGCTGGAAGCTCATATTTATTGCTGGGTTTGTTCACTTAAAATATATGCTTGCAATTTCCAAGTGCTTGGTTTTATTAGGGTTTGCAGGATTTACAAGGCCAAAATACTCTCAATTTGGGCCTTGTTAAGATAGTTTAGCTAAAAAAAAGAATTGGCATTCTTTGCGCAATTTGTTGACCCCCTAAAACCTCACTATATTTGTGAGTCCCGCCCGGCTCTTAGCAAATTGTTGAAACCTAAGTTGAATTCATTCTGTTTGGGTCTTTCTTAAGATAATTCAGCTCAACAAAATATAAAGCTCATTGTGTTAGCATTCATTGTGCAATTGGTCGCTCAAATAGAACCTCACTGAAGTTGTGAAATGACTATAGAAGAAGAACAAAAACGAAATAATACATGTGTGCTCGGCTTGTGAAACTGTTGTAATGTACTTCATTGACATTCTTCAAAGTTACTATGGTTGTTACGAATTTACTCTTGACAGGAAGTGCTATAATATTTGTCTATTTGATGCCGATGTGTTATATTCTTTTAACGGGTTTTCACTAGGGTTGTCATGGTTATAATTCTGTTGTGGAAGTCTTGAATCCTTTTTAAGCGCTGGTTAAAATGTTTTACTACTAGCTTCTTGTTGAATTATGTTCGCAGAAACATCAGTTTTGGCAAAGAAAAGTGAAACTTCTAGTGTATATTTGAGTATATTTTATTACTCTATCAGAGGGCGTAAGTAATGCACTCTAATAAACTAAGAGGAGGTCAGGAGAGGCCTAGAGAAAGGGATAGAGCCTGCGGGATAATTTATTGTATTTAGAAGATTTCAGAATATTGCATTTTTTTTATAGAGGAACATGTTGCATATCTTAGTCGAACTTCTAATTAAGGATAAAGGCATCATTGCATAAGGGACTATGATTAGAGAATTCCTTTTGCTAATCCCCGGTTCTCAAAATGTTGACAACGAACTTATTATGTTTTGAGATGTTATAGAAAATGATAAACAACGTCAGCTTTTTATTTTTGAAATGTTATAAAAAATGCTAAACAACGTTAACAATATTTCAGCATGCATTCACAATCATCCTTCGAACAACTAAAATTGTTGAAAAAAATTCTCAGTATTGAAACCGTTCACATTGCGGGCATCTAAAACGCATGTGTTCATATTGAACATAAAAGTTGTTGGCAAGTGAGAACAGCGGAAGCAATTAGAAGTTATTTCGTTGAATACGTATTGGATATAAAAGTTGGATCTCGAGATATTAGAACTTAGAGACAAACTTGAGAATCAAATAACAATCAAGTATGGAAAATAAAAGAGACACGAGATTTTAAGTGAAAACTCAAATGAAAAAATCACAGGAGCGACCGGTGCAAATTTCACTATATAAAGATTGTCTTACAATACAAGAAGATTATCAAGCCGTTAAGCTTCCTCGCTCTCATCTCTCTTTTCTATTTTGAGTGGATTTGACAAGAGAACAAGAGAGATCAAAGAAAATCAAGGAGATGAACACACACCCTAAAATTTAAAATTTAGAGCACACTCATTTTCACTTCTCTTTTCTGACTCAGGTACAAATGATGAATACAAAATCCGATGATAATTAGAAAAGTTTTTTTGTCTAACACTGGAAAAAATTACATATGTAACCTTGATTTCAAAAGTTTGACAGTGCTGACTCTATTTTGTCTGCGTTCATGTTCAGAGTTCACGATACGAAATCAAACCACAAAAATGATAAGCATGATGCAAAATTCGAGACCAACATTCACGTCTGAATGCAGCATTTGAATGTCGCATTCAGCCAACACATTTTCTCTAGACCTTCTGTGTTATCTGTAGTTTGCTCAAACTAGCTTAGGCAGTCGAATATTCTTCCATGAGAAGGATACAATATTTTGAAGGGCTTTGCTACAGTGCCTCACTTTTTTGCCCCCACCACCTTGACTGACCATCCCCACGGATCTTACTTTTAGGAGGGGCCCATTTGTAACATTAGGTGGGGGCATAGACAGTGGGATCAGTATTCTCTGCATATCAAAATCGATACGCAGAGTGCGTATCTTAATCGGGATCGTTGGATTGAAAAATCAATGCTCCACCGTTACTGATATGAATCAGGGACCGACCGTTGATCTTCAATCTAACGGTAAGAATTAACGATACGCACTCTGCGTATCGATTTTGATACGCAGAGGATATCGTTCGATAGACAGTGGGGACACTTTCGGGAGCACTGTATATTTTTCCTATTTTTATTGTTCGGCCAGAAACCTGGATGTTTATGGTGGAATGAGGGCTTGCATGCCTACGGGCCATTCCCCCTCAAAAAAAAAAAAAAAATGAGGGCTTGCTTTCTCTCTGTGAGAAACGAGGTATTCAATGAGGTCTGAAGTTCTCTCTAACCTTTTTGATTTCATTGTGTTTTTTTTCCTTGTTTATTTTGACGAAATCGCAAGGCTAAAACTCTGGATTTGATTGTCTATGTCCATCTGACTGTTGTGTTTTTATAGCTGACACTGGTGAATTGATGTTCAACGTGGTCTCTTGTATTGGTTGAGAAAATACCTTGTTCAATATTAGTTTATAAGTTTTATCATTTATTTGTTTTATTGAATTTCTCATTGGTTAAGGCTATATAAAAAGTGGAACTGGTACATCTTGTGTGTATACTTTTTAATTACACAGGTTCTCTCTCATTCGCAACTATTATCTATTCGCTATACATTCCAAACAGGAAAGCTTATAAAATTTATAGGTCGAAAGCTACGTTGCACGAGTGCGGGTGCGGGTCGTATCCGATACCTTATGATTGCGGCGATATGGTAATTTTAAAAAATTTTAGATACTATAATTTTAGTTAGAAAAGTAATTGAATGTATTGAAAAATAATATATAAGTGAATATATATAATAAAAATTATTATTATAGACAAGAGAGAATAAAATGCATGAATAATATGTCTTTTGATAGAAAATAACTTCAACCTTACGACAACGTTAGGAAGCAACAACTAAAAAGTGCACTATGGTTATCACGTGAAGTATCGCACGAGAATCGTATCGGAAATGCGGCAAGTATCGGATACGGATGTGTTAAGATATTTGAAGTATCCGAGTAACATAGGTCGAAAGTAATATTCTTACCAAAATAAAAGTCTATATATATTTTTTCTTGCTTCTCTGTGACCTTGCTTAGAATAACTTGCTTATATTATAGCTGGTCTATTTACAAAACAAAAAGATAAAAGCAAGCAAACACTGATGAAGCGTTAATATTAGTTTGTTCTGGAATGCTGATGAACGATTCAGTATATGTATATAATAATGTCATATAAAAACTTGGGAATGCTACCAGAGTACCAGTTTTACTGGGAAAAAAGCCCCCTCTTAAAAACAACTATCTAGGATCACTGCCATTATTCCTCTCATTTTTGTTGTATTGATCAACGAGCTATTTTTTTTTTCAGAAATAGTTTGGTGTACTCACTAGAACATTTTTAAGTCAGTATAGTTAATTCGCACAATTTCTTCATCAATTGGATTTTACTCGATCAGCTAGTTTCCAGAAATGCATTTTATCACCTCTACATCACACTTTATTTCCTTACGAGTTCTACAGCACGAAATGTAATAAAAGAAGGTAATCCGTTGTTATTTTCCTGTACGGAGAACTCAGCTGTTCTTCATTTTGGGCTCTTTATAATTAATTATCTACGAGACTCGGATAAAAAAATGTTAGATCAATGCTCAGATAAGCAAATATTTCTATCTTCCGTTTCAATCCTACAATCATGATTAAGAAAAAACATCAAATGCATACGAGTCTCTTTATAGTCTATAGATGACGTTTCAAAATTTACAATTGTCACATTAGTTTGTTATGTTATGTACCGTTCCATTCGGTATGATCCATAGCAGTATAGCACTCAAAAGATGAAAATGAATTAATTTAAAAGATGTATAGGTGTTATGTTTATCGACCATTTTATCATCACTAAACCGCCAAATATTAACGACTCCCTCACCTCTAAAGGCTGCAAATGCTATATTAAACCATAACAATCAGTGTTGTAAAGTATTGAAAGCTTAGAGCCCAACTCAGGGTTCTTTTATTCAAGAAAAAATGAAAATAATCAGTATTGTTACCCCCTGTTGGCCATACAGTATTGCTATGTTCCTGTTGTTTTAGTATTCCACTAGTTGTACAGTAACTTGACACTAGGGAAGGAACCAAAGAGCTGAACTGGCTCAACCGCACCAACTAGCTGTGCCGGCTATAAACCAAAGAGCTTAAGAAAATAACCAAGTCAATGTAAATTTCTAATTTGAAATTTGGCACACTCCAACCCAACTGGAGCCGAGCTCAGTGCTCATTCTCCTCTCTCTGATCTCCCTTCGCACTATCTCCACACCATCCCACGTGCCGCATAAAGCATATAGATTTGAATGCATGACATGATAGCCAGTGCTACCACCATAATCCTTATCAATATGAAGCACCTTTTCAGCAACCAATTTACCGAGCTGCAGTTTTCCATGTAACCTACACGCAGCTAGCAGTGATCCCCATATGCCGACATAATTGCCATCTCTGCCCAGGCTTTGGGCAAGTTCAAAGGCTTCATCCACCCTCCCATGTCTACCTAACATGTCTACTACACAACAATGGTGCTCTGGTGTAGGTGATATACCAAAAGTACCCATGGAGTTATATACAGAAAGTCCCTCATCAATTAACCCAGAATACCGGCACGCAGAAATCACGGTCAGAAATGCAGCAGAATCAGGGTTTGTACTTGATTCCTTTGGCATCAAATGAAACAGTTCCAAGGCTTTGTGAGCAAGCCCATACTGGTCAAACCAAGACAGCATCGTATTGTACGTGGCAGTACTTTTATCAGGCAATTTCTCAAAAATCTTCTCAGCACTTGCAATGTCTCCACACTTTGAATACATGTCAATCAGAGAAGTGCCCGATAATAAATGTTTATCTAAACCATAGTGCACAGAGAATCCATGAATCTGTCTTCCTATATCAGCATCACAGACAGAGAGAATAGATGATATAGTAACAGCATTTGGATTCTGACCTTGTTTAAGCATCTCATGGAATACTGAAATAGCCTGCTCAGTCAGGCTTGTTCGAGTATATGCAGCAATCATGGCATTCCAAGTGACCTGATCTATGCCACTAGACAAACAACTATCAAAATATCGTCTTGCAATTTCAATAGACCCAGATTTAGCATACATGTCAATTATGTAGCTCTCCATTCCTTCCCACTGGAGTTCATTCCTTATAAGATATCCATGGGTCTCTTTACCAATTGTTAAGCTGCTCAAATTCGAGGCAGCAGATAGCAAAGCAGTGCATGTCACAGAATCAGCAGTAAGTCCCTCTTTCTCCATCTCAAGAGTTAGCAACAACCCCTCATAGTCGAAATTATTTTGTACCATCGATGTTATCATGGTGTTCCAAGATATCAAATCTCTCTTTGGCATTTTATTGAAAACCTCAAATGCCATTTGAACACAGCCGCACCTAGAATACATGACAACTAATGCATTGTATAGTACTACAGGGAATTCTGAGAATTTTTCCTTTAGCAAAAAGGCATGAACTTGTTGTCCAAGTCTGAGATCTTGCAATTGTGAGATCGCCGTCAGTGTAGAAAGAAAGGTCCATCTGTCAGCATTGATGTTATTGACACACAGCACCCTGATAAATAAATCAATTGCCTCAACATAGAATCCATTTTGTTCATACCCGGCTATCATTGTATTCCACACCTCGGTATTTCTCTCCTTCATTTGATCAAAAGCACACCTCGCAGATTCCAAATCTCCGATTCCAGCAAACATACCAATAGCAGAACTCACAACAAACAGGTCATCAGTATACTCGTGCCCATACTTGACTAGTAACCCGTACAGCGCATCAGAGCACCCCCTATAGCACAATTCCAAAGAAACCCCAGCTGGAAACAAATTGACAAAGCTAATAGTACTCGGCTTAATTCCAGCTGTCATCAACCTCTTAAACATAACAAAGGCCTCATAGGGCTGGTGGGTCTTTACATACCAAGCAATAACTGTGTTCCACGAAACAACATTTCTTTGTGGCATTCTCTCGAATAATTTGCCTGCAGTATCACTGATAGAAATATTTTGAGTCTCAGTAGTAGAGGCATACATGTTAAGAAGTGAGTTGCCAACTACAAGATCATTCATAAGGTCGAAACGAGAACGTAACAGGTGGCAGTGAATGGAGCGGCCGAGCAAGAGATGACCGAACAAAGCACACGCCTTGAGTGCCGATGAAAAAGTGTATGCATCAGGAGAAGAAGAAGAAGAAGAAGAAGAAGAGGCGGGGGATATATGGTACTGGTGCATCATGAAGGAGAAGAGGAGGAGGCCATGGTGGGGTAGGGAATTGCAGACGTATCCAATGAGAAGAGCATTCCAGAGCAAAGTGGGGATAGGTGAGGGAAGGGAATCAAAGATATGCCGTGCCTCGTCGAGGCGGCCTTCCCGGCATAACCGGCTCACACGTGCACGGAGGCGTAGTGTTTTCTTGGGGATTGTAGAATTTGGTTTATGCTCTTTGGGAGAAGAGGGGTTTGGTTTTGGTTTTGGTTTTGAGGGGGTGGAGGTGGAAGAGGGGAGAAGAGATGAGACGAGAGATGACATGTTACAGTTACAGATAGTGTCTCATAACACTCATCTTCAATATCTCATCTCTGTGGAAGAAACGACACATGCTCGTTAAAAAAATATAAGAAAAAAGAAAAATAAAATAAAAAAGGGCAGATTCCGAAGCGATCCAGTTTTACTTGCGGACATTCAAATTGAGTAACTAATTTTAATTTTGCCTACGGGCTTTAGCTAAAAAAATATTTTAATTTGAGTGAGATTAATCGATTTTAAAATAGTAAATAAAATTTAAAAAACATAATATTTGGTAATATGAGATTAAGTTATACGGTTCGAATCGATCGTTTGGACGATAAAACTGGAGATATGAAGGCAAAATATCGCTTGTTTGGAACTTTATGAAGTATATATCATAGCTCTTATTATTTTTTAAACAAGTATTGTTTTAGATTAATAGTTGTTATACAACTTAGATAACTTATTTTGTATAGTAGGTAAGTTTGACTTTATTATTCATATTAGTGTTATTTTAAATTGAATAATAAAGTAATATAAAAAATAAGTTATATAATAAAGACATTAATATGAAATTCTAAGACAAGTAATAAAATTAGTATCGTCAGCGTTTCCCTTTACAATGCAAATCTCCCAAGTTCGAACAAATCAGAATGTTAATTAGAGCACAAATATACCATTCAAACATGACCGTGAAATGTATTTAAGAACAAGCTGACTCTAAAACAAAAAAAAAAAAAAAAGAAAAACAAAGCAATCAAATAAAATAAAATAATTTTTTTTACTGCCATAGTAATGAGTTCAACATTGTACTAATCTATTTCAATATATTATGCACTTTAATATATGCAATGGAAAAAAATATCAATTTGTAAAACAAAAATGCAGTATTATCCGAAAAAGAAAGTAATTTATTAATTAAATATTCATCACAATTCATAAAACAAAAACAAAAAAACAGATCTTCACAAACTTGAAGTTCTGCTGAATTACATATTACTGAAGTTACAATTTTAATTAGTTAAACGAATTCTGTCACTACAAGAAAATGCAGTATTTGTATCGGAAGATGTCAATTGAATTTGCATTTTTTATTACTATTAGCAGAAAAAAATTTGTGTCTTGAAATTATGATTTGGACATGTTACATCAGGATAACGGATGCAAATATTAATGAATATCTGCACTGAAGATGCGAATAAATGTAGTTATTTTTATTTCTGAAAATGAAAAAGTAGGAATGTTCTAAAACGCTGATGCACATCAGCACGATCGATGCAAATAAATATAATAATTTTTATGCTGATGTACATCTGCTTTGCAGATGCAAATAAACATCGCTCAAACGATACTTGTGAATATTTGACAAAACATCGTTGAGTCGAAGCAAAACATCGCTGTGATTATTCTTACATCGCTGAATCGATGAATAACATCGATGTTTCGATCTCCTGGATAAAATTTGACAAAACATAGCTAGATCGAAGCAAAACATCGCTGAAATTCTTCTTTACATCGCTAAATCAGTGAAAAACAACGATGTTTTGATTTCTTGGATAAAATTTAACAAAACACCGCTGGATTGAAGCAAAATATCGCTGAATTTTTTTTTACATCGCTGAATACATGAAAAATATTGATGTTTCGATTTCCTGGAATATTTTTGACAAAGCATCGCTGAATTCTTTTTTACATTGTTGAATACTTGAAACTATTGATGTTTTAATTTCCTGGATAAAAATAAGCAAAAAAATTGTCGGATCAAAGCAAAGCATCGCTGAATCGATGAAAAACATCGATATTTCAATTTCTTGGATAAAATTTGGTAAAACATCGCTGGATCGTGGCAAAGCATCGCTGAAATTCTTCTTGACATCCTTGAATCGATGAAAAACATCGATGTTTTGATTTCCTAGATAAAATTTGACAAAACATCGCTAGATCGAAGCAAAACATCGCTGAAATTCTTCTTTACATTGCTGATTACACGAAAAACATCGATATTTTGATTTTCTGGATAAAATTTGACAAAATATTGCTGTAAAACACTTGTGATTTAATGTATTCGATTCCGAAAGGTATTTTGGATTCGAGGATCCCGTGGGGTAGGCCTAATCCATTTTCTAGGCCGAACCACGATATATTGGATTTTCTCTTGCTCTCTCGCTCTTACTTCCTCTCATACTATCTTCGCATTTTTGCTTGAATTGTAAAATTGCATCAGTACTTGCTTGCTTGACATAGCTAGGTGATTAAGATTCTAAAGTAGTACTTGAAATTGTTAAACGCTTTCGCAGTCGTTTTAGACCTTTACCCCCTTGTTCAAAATAACTACATATGAAATTCTTTAAACTACATATGAAAATTCTTTAAACACAATAACTTCTTGTTATATTAATTCAACCTCTATTGTTAATTTTGAAGAATATTCTTCTCTATGTAAATTTATATGAAGATATCTATAAATTACTTTTAAAAATAGATCATCTAATAATTAGAATATTCTTTGTAAATTATAAGTTTGACCAAAAATAAAATCGAAATGATTATATACTGCAACTGGTGTGAACTGAAAACAAAAGACAAAATTCTAATTAAATCGCCAGAAATTTTTGCTATACATTATCAAAATTGTAATTAATTTTCTATGCATAGTCAAATTATAATTAAATTTCAAAGCTAAAAAATGCAATAGCCGCATGGTAGAAAATCTACCATTCAACAGTAAACTCAAATTTCAGGCGAAAAACCACAGCTCCTTGACTATTTTTATCAATATCATTTTCATAGTTACTAAAAAGAAAATTGGTCGTCGGATACCTCTGTTATTCTATAGCACAACCATATCTAGATCATGATTATCTTCGAAAATTCATGATAACGATTTATTTTCCCTAACACTGTCCACGTAAGGGTTTTATATGAGATAGAATTTAAGTTTTAGAAAGGTATTACTTATTCTATTTTATTTTTTATATAGCTTTTCTAGTCAATTCATCTATCATACTTCATTCTGAAAACTTAGTTTTACTTAGTTTCAGTTTTCCAAAAATAAATTCAAAATCTCGATTTTTATAACCTTTCAGTGTGAACCATTGTGTAACGATTCAGAACAGTTACACCGGTTTAAGTCTTTGAATATTATTTCAAAATTCAGACTTTCAGCTAAACCTCCAGTGTTAACCGTTGTATAACGGTTCACAACCGTCATAACAGTTTAAGTTGAAAAATTGTCAAATTCGTGTTGATTTTGAATTCAAAGTTCAAGCGTTGTCACGGTTGATATACTGTTACAATGATTCGGACGATTTCTGTTTTTCTGCTCTAATTTATGCTTGTTGTATATAAGGAAGAGATTTCTTCTCCTTTAACTTTCCCATTATTCCAAATCTTTTAGCAATAGTCACAACTCCATTAAAAAGCTTTATTGCATTTGTTCAAAATTCTCAACTTAAACTACTATAAATCAATCAAAATTCCTTGTGAAATTAAGGAGATTAATCGATAACTTTATTCTCTTAGCTTTAGTGGTTGTTTTTTGCTTGATTCTTTATCTTTGTGTGTAAAGAGATCAAGTTCAACCTTCTAAAAGACTTTTGATGTTTAGTGCAGACAGCTCGATCTTGTTACCGCGTCGGAACAAATTCATTCAATTTTTCTCTCCACAAAAGAGAGTAGACTGGAGACTTACTCAAAATATTTATATTTGAGTTGAGAATGTTCAGGGACGGATCAGAATTTTCGTAACAGAGCAAAATTTATAATTTTTTTTTCAGAGGAGCAAAATGACGTAAATTTTTAAATATTAATGATGATTTTGCAAAAAAAATTAATAAATTGTATATATACACATAATTTTTTTGCAATCACGCTGAATCCGCCACTGAAAATGTACGTATCAATATATGAGCCATTAATCTTCGTTCCCCACAAAATGGGAGTCCAGTGCAAAACCTTCAAACTTCTTCCTTTTTTTTTTGAAAAAAAACAACACCTTGAAACTTCAAGGGGAAAACACAGTTCTCGCGAGATCCAAATTATGCCGGTTCCAAAATTAGATCGTTTTGGTAGGTCCATGCACCGTAACGCAGTAGACACGCGGGATTCGTCTAATGGCTTAACATTTGTCACAATCTCCACGTAGAGAATAAAGAAACTTTACTTGCACAATTGTCTACGGTTCAATCGCGATATGTTATATGACACATTGATTTAAATATTTTTCAATTTATTATAAATTATTTTATAATTTTATTTATTTTGTATATTTAATTTTTTTTAAAAAATAATATTACTTATTTATTGAAATTATGTTTTACTATGTCCATTATTATATTTACTGTAAGACTCTGACTAACAGTCAATCAATCTCCATCCTCCACTCCATGTTCTAATTAACTTTGTCAAAAAGAGAAAGACAAAGAGTAAAAAGCGGATAAAAATAATAAGTTGGACCACCCGCACGAATGTTTTCGCTCTATACACTATTTTGAAAATTTTCATACCTTGTATCTTGTACATAAATTAAATAAAATAGTTGTTCAATTATTATCATGTATTTATATTAGTCGTTTCAAGTATGACGTTTTAACTAAATAACATGCATGATGTGCTAACTATACAAAATACTTTCTATGATAATGTTCATCAAAGAATGCGGTGTAAACTAAATAAAATAGATGTTAAGATTAGTTACAAACATGTGTTTATACTAATTGTTTCAAGTATGTTGTGCATTTGAAAATATGTATGGTATAAAAAATACTTTTCATTAATAATGTACATCAATAATGTGGTGTAAACTAAATAGAATATGTGTTCAGATTAGTTAAAACATGTGTTTATACTAGTTGCTGCAAGTATGTTGTGCACTTGAAATATGTATGGTATACAAAATACTTTCACTCATATGTTCATCGCATAATGAAATGTAAAATAAATAAAATAAGTATTTAGATTAGTTAAACAAGTGTTTATGCTAGTTGTTTCAAGTGTTTCTATTTTCTTCAAGTGTTATAATTAGCATTTTCACGTGTTTTCATTAGCTTTTTGAGGTGTTTATACTAGCAAATTTAAGTGTTTCTATTAGCTTATTTCGCGTGTTCGACAGTAGCTACGTGTTTATACGTTGTTAACTACAATTTGTCACTTTATCCTCATTCGTCAAAATAGTAAAATGCGATCTTAATGTGTAATGGAGGAAGGAAACCTGCCTCACACTAAAAGACAGTCTTAATGTGTCAATCGTCTTAGATCTGATATCTCTTGTCATTTCTGACAGATCTTTCGTCGGAGAGAAAATAGAAAAGAAAAAAGTTAAGAAAAAAGAGATGTAGTTGGAGAAGAAAGAAAGAAACATTAAAAAAGAAATGAGATATTTAGAATAAGATAAAAAAGAATGGGAAACAAAAACGAAAGACGAAAATCTGAAAAATCAAAGTATTGCGACATGCGGCCTAATTATTTCGTTTGATGTAATATATCACGTGTTAATTTTAATTGAATGAAAATATTATCATTCTTGATTCTTAAAAATGCATTACGCGATACACTCATAAATTCACATATTGTGAAAATATTATGATATTCCTTGTCGTGTCATTTGAACTTTTCTGAAACAAATTTCAAAATTTATCATATAATTAATTTTTTTTAAATATATTTATAAATAATTTTTTAAATATACGTCATTTTGAGTCTCTATAACAAAAAAATTTTAAATCTTGAATCTGGATCAGATCCTCCCCTGCGTGTCAGTTGTGACTCATTTTTTCCCAACTCGAGCGTTAAACTTTAGAATTCTAGAGGCGAAACCAGAAGCTGGAGATGTTTATCGATGCATCATCGCTCTAAATTTGGTCCGAAGTAGGAATTCGCATTCTTTGGAATGATTAGCAATTTCTAAACTGAAAATGAACAATTTTTTAACGCTAATACTGTAGCAGCACTGTAGCAGTTACTGTGTCGATAACGTTGAAAATTCAGAAGCTGATCATTTCTAACAATTTATATTTCAGATATATAAATTCCGAAAAAATTTCACAGAGGGCCATAGACAAAAAAAGTTCAACAGATAGGACCAGAGGCACCCTAAAAATTGCACAAAGGGCCAGAGGCGCAACTAATAGTTGCGCCTCTAAGAAAATTTGATTTTTTTTGCTGAATTCAAGGCATTCTGTAGCTGCTTTTTCAGATGTGGGACCTACATTTATGGGCGCAAGTAATAGTTGCGCCCCTAAATGTTGCTGACAAATTTTTTTGCTAAGTTATGATTATTAATACTATATGCAAAAAAAAATTGTACAGCATGACTTAGGGCACAACTATTACATGCGCCCCTAAGAGGTGGGACCCACATCTGAAAATATAGCTGTATAATGCCTTGAATTCAGCAAAAAATGGAATCTATTTAGGGGCGCAACTATTAGTTGCGCCCTTGATTCTCTGTGCAATTTTTAGGATACTATTGGCCCTAATTGTTAAAACTTTTTCGTCCTTGGCCCTCTATGAAAAGTTTCCATAAATTCCCGGATCTCCTGACTGACGAGAAAGCCGTAGATCGAACCCCATCACGTGCTTCGCGCGTTCTCTATTTTGGAACCTTCTCCTCTCTCTCTCTCTCTCTCTCCCAAAACACACATCCCAGCCCAAGCACATGACTCTTCACTTTCAAATGGCGCTTGTCGCCGGAGCAGCACCATCTCCAGCGAAACTCCGACAGCTCCACTCACCACCTTCTGCTCACGTTCGTTTTTCTCGCCCTCTGTCTCCTTCAAAACCTCTTCTATTCTTCTCTTCTTCCAAGCCTTCTCCTCTCCTCATCCACCAATGCCGCCTACAACCCCTCTTCGTATCTGATTCCACCTCCCCCGTCTACACTGCTGAGGTACTTTCTTGTCAAAACACTTATTGAGATCAATTTATGTTATGATCGAATTGTATTAACACGATATGTAATTGGCATCCTAAGTACAAACAATGGGACTCCATGACTGCAAAGCTAGCCGGTTCAGCCAATGTGCCATTTCTTCTCCTTCAGCTTCCTCAGATTGTACTCAATGCCCGAAACCTTCTAGCTGGCAACAAGGCCGCTCTATTTGCTGTCCCATGGCTTGTCAGTATTTCTTAAATTCCTTCAATTTTCATTACCGTGTTTCACTATTTACCAGATCAACAAGATTAGATTCTTAATTTGAAAAAAAATATTGCAGGGGATGCTTACAGGTTTATTAGGTAACCTGTCTCTTCTCTCGTACTTTGCAAAGAAAAAAGAGACAGAGGCAGTTCTGGTTCAGACACTTGGCGTGCTGTCCACTTATGCAGTACTTACACAGCTGGCAATGGCAGAGTCCATGCCACTGCCCCAATTTTTTGCCACATCAGCAGTTGTTGGCATAGGCTTAGTGCTTAATTTTCTGAATTATTTTGGTTGGTTGAGTGATCGGTTGTGGCTGCTTTGGGAGGATTTCATTACTATTGGAGGCCTATCTGTTCTTCCTCAGGTAACATGTAATATATGCCTGAATTGTTAGCAGTTGAGCAACGTTTTTTTTTAATGCTTCTTATTGGTCTTTATTGTAGGTGATGTGGTCGACATTTGTTCCATTCATACCGAATAGCATCTTGCCAGGGATAATTTGTTGCGGCATAGCTGTCTTGGCTGTAGTTGCAGTATGTTTCTTCTTTCGCTCCTGGCTCTGTGCATCTATTTGTTTTATTATGTGAAACCTTTCTTAATTGTATCATGTATGCAGGCAAGGTTGGGAAAGCTGTCTGCAGAGGGGGGCCGCTTTGTCGGTTCCCTGTCTGGCTGGACTGCAACACTTCTGTTCATGTGGATGCCAGTTGCACAAATGGTATGATGTTATGGAGTTCAAAGTGAATTAACATAGTGACCACCACAATGCCACCTTTGAGGCACTTTTTTAAGTAAGAATTTGAAAAGATGAAGCACTGTGAACAAGAACGGAAATAGATGTTTTGTAAAAATGGGAAGTTCGCAGACATTGCTTGCGAACCATATTCTTCGTTCCCGAATATTGTCTGCAAACAGGGGCGGATTCAGGATTCTCGCTAGGGGGTTCAAGATTTACGGTTTTTTCCAGGGGGTACGAAATGATGGTCATTTATAAAAAAAATTCAAATACATGATCATTTATGCAAAATTTTTTTTCAAATACATGGTCATTTCTGAAAAAAGTAATATTTATGGTTGTTTTTGAATTTTTTTTTTCCAGGGGGGTTCAGCTGCACCCCCCTGGTTAAACGTGGCTCCGCCACTGTCTGCAAACATATTAGCACTGTATTGTTTGCAGCAGATATGCAGATAAAAAATATAATTAAACTATTTCAGGCATGATGAATGCGAACCAGTTTTAGTCTGCAGACAATAAATGTGAACTTCCTAGTTTTAAACATATGCAATTTTGACTGCCGATCTTCCCATTTCCTAATTTTGTTTTATCATATTAATAAAGAAAGTGCCTTTTACCATGCCTTGTTGGTGTAACACACATATTTCGGTGATTTATGGTATTCTGGCTGTGGTGGGCTCCCTTCCACGAGTCTCATCTGCATGCTCGTCATTTTTAACAACTATTTTGGTACCAATGTGACTAAAACCTACCTGGTTTCTGTAACAGTATGCCAAGTGCCTGCTCTGACTGGTACACTACAATCCAGCTTATTCCTTTAACTTCATATGGCTGTCTGAACTGTTAGGAACCTTTTCAAATTCCCCAAAGAGAAGATTCAGCATAATCAAGATAATCAAAGAAGAAGAATTTTTTTTCTAATGTCAGTTAGTTTGATGCCATACATGATAACACTGCTAAAAGACTTTGTCTTCTTTATTATGATGAAGTGGACGAATTATCTTAACCCAAGCAACATAAAAGGCTTATCAGCTTTGACAATGCTTCTTGCTATGCTTGGAAATGGTCTCATGCTTCCTCGTGCTTTGTTTATTCGAGACCTCATGTGGTAGTTAAAACTTAAACGTTCTTCTACTTCTTTGTATTATTAACTATCTCTTCCCCCCCAAACCCCTCCCTTCATCTCTCAGGATTCTGAATTAACTTATTGAATTTCAGGTTTACTGGTTCGGCTTGGGCGACACTTTTACAAGGTTGGGGTAATCTGGCTTGCATGTACTGGTAAATATACTTTAAAATTATCACAATATATATGATTATTAAAAGATGGGGAATCACATTACAATGGTTATCTTGACATGGGTTTTCAAATAAATTTGAAAAAAATATTAATAATAGAAAAAATATTATAGACATATTCTTAGACTTAAAAATTAATTGAGTTCTAAATTTCATCAATTTAAGTGTCATTTGATACTCCATCAAAGACCATTAAATGTGGACCGTTTCAAATATCATGCAATTTTAATGTTCTTTGATATAGTTTCAAATGACATTTAAATTATATGAAACTTCAAACGCGATCAATCTAATAGTTTAAGAATATTTCTATTAACTTTTTTATATTTTAAGTTCTTTTTCAAATTTATTTTGAAAATTTATTGTCAAGATTGTCAAGATAACCCATTGTCATGTGGTCTCCTTCTTGTTAAAAGGTGTTAAAGATACTAAAAAATCGTTCTTCCCTGATTTCCAGCTTTCAGAGTATTAGCAAGGAATTTTTCTTTGCAACAACAGGCGGCCTGCTTCTATGGATAGGTTTACTTCTTTTTCTTCTTTTCCTGTAACGGGAATTTGGGACAATATTGATTAAGAATGTCAAGTTGGTGAAATCAAGAATTGGTATATAAGACCTATGTACTGCCCCAATTAAGCCTCGGTAAGCTCAATGTCAAAACATACAAGTACCAAACAGTGAATATATAGTACTTAAGCAGAGGAAATTGGACAGGTCAGATTCAGTTTGGGCCTCAAGTCAGTTGAGTTGGATAATTTCTAGTTGAGGTTATTTCGGTTTCAAGTTTTATCAGATATCAGGTTGTTCTGATCTAATCTTTCTTGGGTTCAGGGCATTGTTGTTCTAGAGGTTTGTGGTGTTATGATTTTGGGGTTAAAATTAAACCAAGTTGGAGTTCAGTTCTGAGTGAATTGGATTTGAGGTCAGGGTCAGTTCACTTTCTCGGCTGGTTGCGCTCTGCTGGCCTCAGGTTGCAGGTGTAGTTGATTGTGCCATTGTGGTCGGGTTGGGTATTTAATGTTTGAAATTTTCAGAAGAAATGAGTTAGTTCCATGATGTTACACAGCCGGACCAGATTGTGTTACCTTGATAGTACTTGAGAGAGATTTTATAATTGTTTGGTCAGGTTGGCTTAATTTTTTTGGATCATTCTGCGTAGTTTGTAAAACAAGCTTGGTTTTTGAGGCCCTGATAAAACCAAAAAATGCTGAAACTGCAGCTGTTTTCTGACTAAAAATTATCTATCACATCATTGTTCGACCAGGTTTAATGCTTTGGAGAGATACAACTGCACATGGAAAGAGTTCAGCTCTTGTTTCATTGAAGGAATTATTTTTCGGGCTTCCTGTAGGAAAACAACATTTTTGATCCAATGCAACTTGGGAATCAAGATGAATATTCATCTAGCATGCTTCTC
>CAXKVX010000660.1:0-63604 GCA_964058865.1 Eleocharis quinqueflora | reverse complement strand
GCTTTTGTCTTCCTACCTATTAGAGAAAAAAATTAACTAATTAAACAGAATTCACAATTATGGAGAAATTCATAAATACACAAATAAATATATACCAATAAAATATAATAACTTTAACTTTGATACAATATATTAAAATTTAATATCACTACTTCATTGATAAATTTAATTATGCAAAATAAAAATATGAGCAAATTTAGAAATGTGGTGAAATATAATAAATTTAACCTCAATAATATTGAAGAAGGGTGTGATCAATGAATTCAATTGTTGAGCTATAGAAGATTGTGAGATCAACTTCAATGTATATGTTAATTATTATAGAAGAGATGAAAGTTTGGAGGTGCATTAATGAAGTTTATGGAGGTTTTTTTTTTGTGATATGGCGGCTGCTAGTTGGGGAGGGAGAGGGAGAAGGATGTTGCGCGTATTTAATTTTACCCTAACAAATTTATATCGATTTCGAGAAAACAACATGTGTTAACAACACTTTTATATCGGTTGCTCCAAAAGAATAAAGCTTTTATATCAGTTGCTTCCCAACAACCGCTACAAAATGCTATCATTTTATATCAGATTTTGCAGTACAACCGCTAAAACAGGCTTTACCCGCTTTTTCATAATTTTCTATGCACCTTTATACCTCATTTATACCACATTTTAAGCAAGACCAGGTATAAAAGACTTTATCAGAATTTCAAATATGTCATTGACCGGTCCTTTTTAACACTCAATGTTTTAAACAACATGTATAAAATAGTGGATATTAAAGACCATTTCTGTAGTAATGACAGTGCAGTAGAAAATAATGGTGTAAATAATTTGTAGAAGAAGATGGTGCTTGATCGTCTCCTTATGATAACAATTTATATTTGAATTACAATTATGTATAATTTCTTATGTATTCTTATTCTTATGTATAATTTGTAGAAGAAGATGGGGCTTGATCGTCTCCTTATGATAACAATTTATATTTGAATTACAATTATAGTTATTATATATATATATATATATATATATATATATATATATATATATATATATATATATATATATATATATAGGGAGAGAGAAAGGATCTGTAGCCTCCTTTTATTTGTAACCTTCAGTAGCCTCCGCCATCAAAATCAATAAAAATGATTGATCCGGACCGTTGAAACATTCTTCATACTAACATAGACTTGGAGACCAAATTTTACATTTTTTGAATATTTTTACTATTTTATCGAATGGGTTGAAAATTGGATGTCTGTAGATCGTTAGATAAATAAATTTTCAAACCCCTCCGATAAAATAGTAAAAAATTTAAAAAAATGTAAAAATTGGTCTCCAAGTCTACATTAGTATGAAAAATATTTTCAATGGTCCGGATCGACTATTTTCATTTATTTTGATGGCGGAGGTTACTGAAAGCTAGAAAAAAGAGGCTACAGATTCCTTCTCATATATATATATATATATATATATATATATATGAAGGTGTACTATTGTGTTTTAAAAAAATACAGTTTTAACGATACAGTTTAGCTTATTAGAATGACGTCTAAAAATTTTCAATAGTTCAATCATTGGTTGACACAAGACACTAAAACAAAATAAATTGAGAGACATGAGCCTATATTTACTCAAAACAAAAAGTACATTTATCATTATATTTCTTTTAGACTTTCTTGGGTACTTCATGGTGGCAAAGAAAAACCATTCAGGATTCTTGCTTTCGCCTGTGGTTTTGATGTTTAACTGACGCGGATTGCATTTCATGTAATCTCAATTACAAAGTTTTTAATAGTGCGGAATTTAGGTATCGATTTCTCAGAATCTTAAATTTAGCTTCTTTCTCTACTTTGGTATGATATGGCAGATGCACTTTGCACATGACGACAGTTTGAAGTTTGAACTCAATTTTATAATAAAGCGTTCAAACTGTGAATTGTTTTTTTCTAATTACAATTAATATTGCTGCGCATGCAGAGGGAAAACCAATGGCCTTATTTCAGTTGACAAATTTAATTGGTCAATTTGGTGCAGCTGAATTATTGAAATTTTGTTTTTCAAAGATGATCATATTTTTGACGAATTTTCCAAAAAATATCATATATTTAATTTTTTTTTGTAAAATAATCATATAAGATAAAATTATTTAAAAATAAATATCATTTCAAATTTCGAACCCCGAAATAAATCATAAACCTTAAACTCCTGACGAAAATTCTGAATCCACCTTTGAATTTCGGGTTTGTCATAAAAAAAGTTATGAATATGTAACAAATATTATTGACACAAAATGTTTAATTTGTAACGAAATAATATATAAACATGCTGCAACAACAAAATCACAGAAAATATATTTACAAATTATTGGCCGTCAATTGAAACATATGTTTAAGGAAAAATAAATCGATTGGTCAATATGTTGGTGTTACTAGTGTAGCATCCATTATATATTAATTAATATATTCAGTGCAAGAAAATGTGGCAGGCAAGCTGGTAGTGGTGGCGCACCATATTAAAAAACCGGAAAGCACCTTGGCAAGTGCATAAATTTGACTATGAAATAACTTAATCTACTCAATCAAATGTAGCAAAATAAACAATGGATCTGATTTGTTATTCTTCATTAAGCTGCCACACATAAATTTCCACATAAAAAAGGAACATAAAACGCACAATCTTGATAGTAGTAGGTAATGTACGGTTGGTACGAAGGTTCTTTTGGAACAACAAGATTTGATTTCTCTGTCAACATGCGACCCCGTGTTAGTAGAATTTTTACGTGTCTTTCGGATCAGACCACTATCTCTGGTCTCTGTTGAACATGGATTTTACACATATAAGTCTGACTTCAAATTCAAGAAAATTCTAGGAACTCTTCATTATTTGTTAAAAAATACTAAGACAACTTTATTATTTATATTTTTGCTAAAATTAAAGAGTGTAATTTCCTCTCGTTATCAAAAAAAAAAAATCTGTCAACGGTTAAAACTCTTCTTCACTACTATTAAAAAGGACATTATTTTCCATTTTTTATGGCATTTATTACTGTTTTTTCTTTCAGCGTAGTAGAGGGGCACTAAAAATATTAATAAAGAAGGATAAAATCTTGACTTTTATCATTGATTATTAATAAAAAAAACTGGTGATAAAAGTCAAATAAAAAAGTTGTACGTTCTACAACCTGACAATTGGTTGCAGAACGTATAACTTTTGACAACTGTCAAATCGCTTAGATAATTCAAATTTCAAATTTAATTTAAAAGCAAGAAAACAGAAAATTAGAAGTAAATAAATGGAATAAAAAAAGAAAATAGAAGATTAATTAAAAATAACAAGTAAAATAGAACAAAAAAAATAGAGAAGAAATAAATAAATAAATAATAGAACAAGAATAGAGAGAAGAGAAGAGCCGGTGTTTGCATTTGATATTGAGAGAATAAAAATGATGATATGTCGCTTCTCCGAACCCCCTCTCTTCAAAGTTCAACGTTTTTGACGAAGAAGAACAAGCACAACAATGGTGAATATAGAGATAGAGAGGAGGGACACAGTAGGGACATGGAGATATATATAGAGAGACAGAAAAAATGAGCTGGAATGCGAGTTTTCTAAATTCGATTTTTTAATGTCGGTTTATTTAAAAAATTCAATGATAAAAAATAACTTTTATCACCGGTTTTTAATAAAAAATAGACATTAAATTAAAAACATACTTTTTCAAAAATTACAGACTTTTATTAGCATTTTTTAGGTAATAACAGGGGTTAATACCACTGAGTGTTTTTAATTTTGGATTTTACTAAGATTTGGTGATACTTATGCGGCACTAAAGCTCTTTTCTATTGTAGTGCTTACCCAATGGTTATGCAATCATTTTGTCCAACGATATGCAATCGTTCTTGTATCAGGAGTTGCTAAATCGTATAAATTAAATCGTTAGCATATGAGTGTTGCCATAAAAAATAATAATATAATATCTTGGATAAGACAACAGTTTTATTAAATAACAGTTGCAATAGAATCCTAAGGTAACGACTATTTAATAAATAATTGTTGCCTTTGTAAATCTAAGGATGTAGATACTTAATTAAATTTTGCTCGGTTCAATCAAATAAGGACCATAGGTGTGCGGTGGTCTTGTTAAGCAGGAAATACATTTATTTCAACTTAGGTGTTTTTGTAATGATTTTTTAATAGGACCTTGTATTTTTTTTATAAAATAAAGGCATCAATAATTAATGCATGTTGAATGGAATATATTATATTATTAAGCCCCACAAATTTTGTGTATGCATATAGGTTGTGCTTCATATAAAAATTGTTTCTTTTTTACGAAATTTATGTTATGATTTTTTAGTCGAAACAATTTATTTTTCATTGAGAATTATATCGTTGTATTATTACAAATGGTTCGATGATCATTTCCACATAAAATTCCAAAATTTTGAATGTTGTATTTTTTTTGCCTTGTTTTTTCTTTAATTTTTTTTATTGATACTTATTTTGAGGAAGAAACTTTTCAAGTTTATATGTAAATTAGGTTCATAATTTCTCTAATAGTTTTTATTTTTAAATATGAAAATATTTAAAAATGAATGATTAATCCGATTGATCCAAAACGGTCTTGAATCATGAACTCGATCCTTAATCGAGTTGACGTCCGCTTATAGCACCCTGTGCTGCGAATTCGACAATTCTATTTTTCCATTTGACAAAGGGAGCTCATACATTGATACACGATTGATACGTGCGTTCAGTTTCCACCAAAAACGTCTCGATTTTGTACAAACTGTCATCTCTAGTTATTACTTTGTTATATGCAATCGATATACGCGTCGCTATGCATGTTAAACGCGTTGTAATGCATGTTATTTGAGTTTGGCTGCATGTTAATTTATTATGGATTTTCATTTAGTATACATGTGAATTTTGTATGTATAACAACTAGAATAACATGAATAATAATCAAATTTTATATGCATGTGTTTTAAATTAACATGCACAACAATAGAAAAATGATGTATGATGTTTAAGCCGCATTACAATAAAAAAACTATCATAACAACTAAAATAATATGCACAACAACTAAATAAGTATGCATGTGTTTTCATTTAAACTGCAAAACAACAGAAAAATAAAGTTTAAACTGCATTACATCACAAAAACTACTATAACAACTATAATAACATGCATAACAACTAAATAAGTATGCATAGTAAATCAACTAACAAGCATAACAACAGAAAAAATGAAGTTTAACATGCATAACAACTAGAATAACATGCACGACAACCAAATTAGTATGCATGCGTTTTTCAATTAGCATTCATATCCAAATAAGTATGCATAATAAATCAACTGACATACATGACAATCAAATTAACATGCAAGTATTTTCAATTAACATGCATAACCAAAATAAGTATGCATAGTAAAATCAATCAACATGCATGACAACTAGAATAACATGCCTGACAATCATATTTTGTATGCTGGTGTTTTCAATTAACATGCATAACCAAAATAAGTATGTATAGTAAAATCAATTAACATGCATGACAACTAGAATAACATGTCTGACAACAATATTTTGTATGCTGGCATTTTTAATTAACATGCATAACCAAAATAAGTATGCATAGTAAAATCAATCAACATGCATGACAACTAGAATAACATGCCTGACAACCATATTTTGTATGCTGGCATTTTCAATTAACATGCATAATCAAATAAGTATGCATAGTAAATCAACTAACATGAATGACAACTAGAATAACATGTCTGACAACCATATTTTGTATGCTGGTGTTTTCAATTAACATGCATAACAACAGAAAAATGAAGTTTAAGAGAGGAATAGATCGAAAAGATAGAGTAATGGCGCATGCGCGAGAGAGAGAGACATAAAACATGCGTATCGCTGGAAATAAACTGGACATCGAAAGTGATAGTGAGGAGATCGACAATTGGAGCCGTCCAGCGAACGAAATGTCTAGTCAATATCGATTCGATATCAAATTGAGTATCGCTGGAACATTTTCCATTTGACAATTCTATCTTTCCATTTGAGAAAAAAAAGATAACAGTGTTTTCATTGCTTTTATCTTCTTGTTTCTTATTCAGACAGAAAAGATACAATGTTGGTGTTTGGTGGTTATCACCATCACCAGCGAAAATGAGATTCGACTCCAGAACCCGTCCGACCTGGTCTAACTTTTGAGAAAGTCATAATTCGATCAGACGCGACACATGTTAATTTGAAACTCGACTTGATTCGACCTGAGACTACTCATAACACGATCAGAAGCAACACTTATGAATCCGAGACCCGACCCAACATGCTGCAATCCACAATTCGATCTGAAGCAACACTTGAAGACCCGAAACCCGACCCGACCTGCTTTGACTCATAATTCGAAAGTCGACCTAAGATGACCTGCAACATGATCTAAAGCGATATCTGAAGACTAGAAACCCGACCAGACCCGACCTGAGACGACTAGCGATCCGATTCAAAGCAACATCTCGGAACTCGAAACCCATTTCGAATCGACATGAGACGTTTGAGAACTTGTAATTCGACCTACCGGACCTCAACCACAAATGTTTGTTAATATTTTGATGGTTTATTTGTTTTTAAGTCGAACTTATGACCCTACAATATTCCTATATCAAACTAGTCAGACTTGCTCGAAATGACTGTCATCTTTAACAAAAAGCAACATCAAGAATATCTGATTCGACTTGAATCCCGACCTTTTCTCATCTGACTCGATCCAACACCAGAAAAAAGAACGACGATATATAATCTGAAATTCGATTATCTAATCTGAAATCCAACCCGACCCCGCCCGACTCGAGACCCAACCTGACAGACGGAAAAAGTCGACGCTATTTGATCCGATCTCGCATGACCTAATCTAACACTCGAAAAATGTCGATGCTACCTGACCCGACCCAACACTCGAAAAACATTGACGTTGCTCGACCTGACATCCGACTTGATCTCACCTGATCCTACCCAATACCCGAAAAACATCAACGTTGCTCGACCGAGTCACCCGACCCGATCCAACACCCGAAAAACGTCGACGATGCTCGACCTGACACCCGACCCACTAGCTGAAAAATGTTGATGTTGAAACCCAATCCGAAGTTCGACCGGATCTCACTCGACTCGACCCGCCACCCGTATATCATTAGAAGTCAAACTAATCCGATGCGAGCCGACCGACCGAACCCAAATCCGTTCGACCCATCCGACTTGCCACCTCTACCAGCGCACATGGGTCGCGAAATTCCCTTGTATCAATTGTTTCCAAAAATGCGTCACACACGCGCCTTGAATCATATTACCCTTTTTTGTTCTCCACTTCTCCAAATTAAATTAAATCAAAAAGGAAAAACACTAAAACAGAGCAAAAAGAAATACTACTAGTCTACTACTATACCAGAGTAGTTTACATCAGACCTGTGCCATTTGCTGATTTGCACACTGTATGCCACCATCACCACAAAAGACGCCATGCGAATTAATTGAAGAAACAAATAACCAATCAAGTCACATCCCCATGCGCATATATACCCCTGTCGCCAACCCCCTCTCTCCACACATCATAGTTGATATATACTCGCTAAACCATCAAATACGCTACACATACATATATAGAGCGCCTACAGAGAAATAAAAAAAGAGAGAGAGAGAAAAAAGAAGTTAAGAATACTAGAGAGATGATATCAAGTGCGAATCTTTACGCAGTAGCCAAGGCCATGGCGCCGCTATACACAGCCATGGCACTTGGTTACATCTCTGTCAAATACCTAAGAGCATTTACTCCTGACCAATGCGCAGGTATCAACCATTTTGTAGCGTTATACGCTCTTCCGATCCTGATCTTTCGATTGGTTTCCTCAAACAACCCATACGCTATGTCTGGCCGACTACTCGCAGCTGATACCCTCCAAAAAATCATCCTTCTGGTAATACTCTTTGCATGGGCCTACTGGGCCGACAAACGCCAGAAGAAATCGTCGCGTTCTGCTTCATCATCGACGCCTCTTCAATGGGTTGTGACGATATTTTCACTTGCATCTCTGCCGAACACAATTATCATGGGCGTGCCACTTCTCGGTGGCATGTATGGTAGCATGTCAGGGACTCTTATGGTGCAAATTGTGGTGCTACAATTCTGTATCTGGTACAATCTTGTTATCTTTCTTTACGAGTATATGGCTGCCAAACGAGCCGTCCTTTCTAAAGGCCAACGAGTTTTACCGGCAGTCGTAGTGGTAAGAGACAGTACAGCTCATGTGATAATGCAAGAGAATGAGAGTTCGACTGAGACGATGCAATCTCAGAGTGAAGTTTTTGTAACCATAATAGAAGATGCTGAAGAGAACAAGTCTGAGTCTGAAACATCAGACACTGAAAAGAAGGAAACAGCAACAGATATTCCTAAGACAGTCGCTCCAATCAAGGCAAGTTTACCTGATCAACCAGTATCAGTAGAACAACCCGAGCCAACAGTGGCAGTAAAGGTGGTGGTGATTATGGCAATGAAGAAGCTTTTGAGGATACCGAACACTCATGCGAGTTTTCTCGGCCTTGTCTGGTCTCTCATGGCTTTCAAGTAAGTATAATTATTCATACTTACTCTTACTATGTGAGAAAGCAAGTTAAATATTCATTGGTTCCAATTAGGTGGTAATAAATTGGAAAACAAATATTACCAGGACATACAGCTTTGAACAAAACAGAGAATCTTTTATGCAGAATGTTTCCTTAAAATGATACCCTGAAAAACTTTTTTAAGTCAAATTACCATCATCATTTCATTTAAATCTTAAATAACAATAATTTTTTAAAATTGAAATCACAAAACTAGTGTTCTAATGTCAGCAAATAAAATACATATATTCCTTTTGTCAACTTTCCCGGGCACTTGATGATCATCATAATGTATTCCAAAACCCAGTTGATGAGACTGTTAAAAATACTTTGTGATAGAAATAAAAGTTAAATGGCTTATATACAACCAGCATAGCAACATTTCTTATTTACTTATCTACAAACTTAAGAAACCTGATTGTAAATTATTCAATTTTGCAGGGTCGGCACCAAAATGCCAGTTATTGTAGATGATTCCTTGGCCGTCATTTCTACCACTGCTGTTGGGTTAAGCATGTTTGCTGCTGGTGCGTAATTTATTTCACAATTGTTATTTTTGAAAGACAAAGCTTAATTTTCCTGTATTACTGTAAGAAACTTTTAATCTAATCTGTGGCAAATGCTATTTTTTGAATTAACAGGAACATTCTTAGCACGTCAAAATCAATTCATCCCATGTGGTTATTCCAAGGCTATCCTCTCAATACTGATAAGATTTATCATAGGACCTATACTAATGGCATTAACATCATTTGCAATGGGCTTACATGGTACTCTCCTTCATATCGCCATTGTTCAGGTATGAATAACTAAATAGCATTAATCTCTTTCTTAAATTTGTGAAGTTCATTTTTTTCTAATTTAAGACCTCTCTCTTTTTCCAGGCTGCTCTGCCCCTTGCTGTGAGTTCCTTTGTTTATGCAGAAGAATACAAGTTGCATTCAGATATCATGAGCACAGGGTATCTATCTAAATTAGTTACATTCTATTCTCAATTAACATTTTATTCAAGGGAAATTCATCAAATTGATTTGGTGATTACTTTTTCAGGATAATCATTGGGAACTTTTTATCGCTGCCGTTCACGATTCTATACTACATTTTAACAGGACTATAAAAAGTTCTTAAAGATGGATGAAAATGATAGAGCTCCTTACAATCACCTAATGAACCAAAAACCTTTTATTTCCTCGTTATAATTGTTTTACATAAGTCTATAGGCGCTTGAAAGATAACTTCAATTGGAAATTTAGAATATATAACTACAGAATGTATGTTCAACATGTTGTTAACAGAATTATTGACAGGCCGAAGCGCCAACATTCATCGCTTCTGCTAATGTATAGTTATTTGTATTTCCTTTATTGCACGAATGTCTAGATGTTCGATTAGTTCGTATTTTGCAAGAAAAAAAATGATGAAAACATTGTTTGCTTTTGCATGCATGAATCATGATCTACAATTTATATATGCAAATTCACCCAACTGATTCTTGGGCTCTCTCGAGTTCATGGTCCTTCTCGGCCTATGCCGAGGCCATGAATCCCCTTGTGATTATGGGCTCTCTTAAGCCCATCGGCCAAGTAGTCATGGTCAATGTCAAGTAGGCTTTGTGGTCTCCATATGAATATGAAATTATGGATATATGATGAACCCATCGGAACCGTATTCTCTGCATCGTTTTTTCTGTCTTTTTTGCATTCGTTTATTTGGACCGTTCGATTATATTTGAACGGTTGATTATCAATGATATGATTCAGAGAGTTTTTGTATTATAAAATTACGTCTGTTCAAATCTAATCAACGATTCAAATTAAACAGATGCAAAAGAGTGCAAAGGAAATAAGTGCAGAGGATGTCGATTCAACCCCACCGAGGCTGTTACTACTCCTAAGCGGACTTTGATGTAATGGGATTCAATTTATTATTATTCATTACTATCAAATGAAAAGTTGTAATTAAACTGCAGATATGTATTCGCATAAAATTCAAATATGGATGCTAAAACTGCAAACCTAGACATAAGAATTGATCCTTAAAGTCAATCTGCGATGGGGCTAGAGTGACCTAGACATTATCAGATGAAATGAAAAATAATGCATATTTTATGTCGGATGCGAATACAATAATGCTCAATCATATTCATATACGTGCTAATTGTTCGCTAAGATATGAACATAATCAGATATTAGCCAAATCAAATGTATATGAAAATTGATATGGTCTCATTACAATTGGCTCATACATGTTTAAAGAAGTTAGCAAGCTTGTGAATGACCCTCTTGAAATGCAGACTCGTTTTTGTTGAATTTTATGGAACTATAAATACTAGATTCCCTCCACCTACAAGGGAGTAAAAAATCCGTTCTTATTAGACTATAAACTTTTTCATTTGTCTCTTTTTCCCTCTTGAATAATTGATGCTTTTCTTCTCTTGCTGAATTTTTAGAACTCATTTTTTTTCCTGTGTCAACCCCTCCTCTTCGACCTTTACGTCCTGACCAAATAGTAGTAAGCCTCGGAATACCCCATATCTCGATGTCGAGCAGGAAATTCCACTTGTCCTGATAGCCGACACTGCACCTCCTCCACCTCTCAAATCCCACCATCCTCAGGATCAGAAGACCCTCAAAATTTCGATATCCAACCATCTTCTCTCCCTTAGGGATCAACCTGTATCCTCATACTCCAACCCGTCGTGGTCGCACTAGTGATACAATAAATAACTCCGCTAATCCCTTTCTCCTCGGAAATTCCACCACATTCTCTCTCTTGGTAGCCTCATTCAACTCCTGCCTACCCTTCATATTATGCTCTTTCCACAAAACCTCTCCAACATCATATTAGCATCAACCCTCTTTGCACCCATCTCAACCTAGCTACGATCACTCTTCTCTACTTTCTTCCAATCACAGTATGCAATGATCACCTCTATCGTGGTACATTTTGTGCCAAATTTCCCAGCATCACATATGAACAATATGGGGGTCGAGACATGTGCTCAATACCCTTCTTTCGGGCGCTCCACCCTCTGTCGAAGAGGATATCTATTGCAATTTATGTGCATTGGAGCAGCAAGTCCAAATGGCCCCTCCAGCAGCAAATGTCATGTTATATGATGGTCCCTTAGTCCCTGAGCTATACTTCATGACCATCCAGCATACCACTGGCATACCTAACTTGGACACATTAAGGTCATCTCGCTGAACATTTTTCGACCCGAAAGCATTTCTCATCGGGTTTAGGGAGCAGCTCCAGCTAATGGGTTACAACGATTTTGTTATGTGCTGACTCTTTCCAACATGCTTGGAAGGTTCGTCGTGATATTGGTATTCTTCTTTAAGTAGGTGATCAGATGCTAACAAAAAGGTTGAAGGTATGTCAGTCAGGAAATATTTTAGCATGTTTCATCTCGAGACTTCACAAAAGATATTCCGAGACTTATATCTCGATGCCGAGGGAAAACAAGCCCCTTAAGAACGACTAAGTGCTACAACTTTGTGATCTTCAAATACGTGTGAGACAACTTCAAATCTTCGGATCAGCATACTACAAATGATGCTCGAGATTTACTTCTCGATTTTTTGTGCGACAACTTTGTGATCTTTAAATATGTGTGCAACCAGGGACGAAGCCAAAGCAGTTGTCAGGGGAGGGAAAAAAAAGAAAACTCATACATATATATATATATGTAAGTTCAAATTTTTTCACGACATATCAATGATATCATAACAAGTGTAATATATGGGCAAAATTATAAAAAAGGATTTGTAGATGTTTCAACAATGCTTTCTTCTTGTTTTTGCTGGAATCAAGTACTGTACATACAATTTAGTCAAAAGTTTTCACAAAATATCAATATATATAAAATTGCTAAGTAATCAAGGTGGCAAGTCTTCCTTTACGAGTTTTCATCTTTTGAAATCTCTGCATAATTCTTTCGTTATCAACACAATCAAATAAATCTTTCTCGATGTAAGTAATCAAGCAATCGTTCATCCATTGATCTCCCATTTTGTTTCTCAAGCGATTTTTCACCACATTCATTGCTGAAAATACTTTTTTCACGCTAGCAGTAGCCACCGGAAAAATCAAGGCTAATTTGAGTAATTTGTAAACCAAGGAATACACGATGTGTTTATTCTTTTCAACCATTTTTTGAGAAAGATCGGTTAAATTCTTTAACTCAAAGAATTCTTTATCACTTTGTAAATCCATGTAATAATTCTCTAACTGACTTTCTAAGACAGCAAGCTCCCATCTGTTGAAATCAGAGGGATAATATTGAGCTAGTTGAATTAGCTTCTCTTTGTTGAATGCTGAGAAAGAGTTATTTGGGTTCAAGCATGCCACACAAATAAGAAGTTCAGTAGTTGTCTCCGTAAAGCGACTATTGAGTTCTTGTAATTGCATATCAATAATCGTGTAAAACATCTCAACACGATAATAATGCAGATTTGTTATCTTTGCTTCTCTACGCCTTGACTTGCTACGAGGTATCCATGCATCTTCCATTTTTGAAACCACAATATCATGTTTCCTGCAAAACAAGCACACTTCTTCAAATAATGATTCTCATGCACAATCTCTCATTTTTTGTAACCGTTATTTAGCTATCTTTACCAAACGCATAGCATTTACAATATCTTGATCTCTACGTTGCAAGGCTAGTGACAAGTCATAAGTAATGCTTAATGCATTTCTCATGAGATGGCAATTGAGTGCAAAATCAAATGCTTGCAAAGAGTCTAAGAATCCAGAAGCTGCTCATTTTTGTTTCGAATTTGACCCATCATTCTCTACTTCCTCAATCACATCTACTGTAACAGAAAATAGAGCAATCACACTAGTTAGAGACTTATAATTGGAACTCCATCGAGTATCACCAGGACGTGAAAGATTGATTTCTTGGTTCAAGCCTCTTCCTGTTACAAGCTCACCACTTGAAAGAGCTTCAGCAACTTCATTCGCTTGCTTTTCACGCAACTGATCACGCCTTTTACATGATGCACCAACAACATTGAGAACCGTATTTAACAAATTAAATAGACGAGCTCGATCATTCTAAGATCCGATCCTTATAAGCCTTTAACCCTTACTAAATAACTATGCTACTCGGATACTTCATGTCTTGGATACATATTTGATAATATCATACTCGGATACTTCTTAGGATACGTATCTGATAAGCCATGTGGCGTATCGACATTGACATATTCGATTATTTTATTCACTTGGACCGACAAATTCGATCTCTGATAAGTGTCGATACGTTTCTAAACTCCATGTGACAATAAAGTCTTGTGAACCGCTGATAGTTTTTGTTATTGCTAAAAAAAATGAGTGAAACATGAAGAATGAAGGATATTCAAACTCTAGACAAGCACAATATTAATTTTTGATTAATTTGTTTATTAAATTATAATATTTTTAATTATTTTTTTAAATCAAACTCAATATATATATATATATAGCCGCATTTGTATCTAAGATATTGAAATAGTTGTATCGCCGCACCTGTATCGTATTCAATACGATAACCTCACTCGCGCTCATGCAACACAGCTAAATAATAAGGACCGAATTAGAGTCAGCTTTAACAAGGTCGGCCAGAGGCTTTGCTAGAGGTGGCAAGTCGGGTGGGTTCGGGTCGGGTCGGGTTAGTTTGATCGTTTATAATAGTCGGGTTGAAATCGGGTCGGGTGAGGTCGGGTCGAGTTTCGGGTCGGGTTGCGTCGACAACTTTCGAGTCATGGGTCGGGTCGAGTCGGATGAGGTCAGGTCGGGTTGCGTCGATCTTTTTCTGGTGACGAGTCGGGTTTGGCGAGACCGGGTCGAGTTTCAGGTCGGGCTGCATCGACAACTTTCGGGTCTTGGGTCAGGTCGGGCGAGACCGGGTCGTGTTCGGGTCGGGTTGCACCTACAACTTTCAAGTATTATTTTGAGTTTTAAGTTCAATCGGACAAGATCGGGTCGCGTTATTGAATTGTACAAGTAAATTTTGACTTTCTCTGATGTTAATTTGATAGTAAAATTAGATTATGATGTTGGCAAGATAGTATTAGATAAATTTACAATGTGTATCAGGTCGGGTCGGGTCGGGTTCGGGTCATCATGTGTCGCTCCAACTCGGTTACGGGTCATCTCGGGTCGGGTCGGGTCGGGCTTGGATCCTCATGTGTCGCACCATCTCGGTTTACAGGTCGTCTCGGGTCGGGTCGGGTCGGGCTCAGATCGCTCATGTGTCGCTTCGTCTCGAGTTATGGATCATCCTGGGTCGAATCGGGTTCGAATAGTTTGACTTTATCAAAATATCGAATCGAATCGGATCGGATCGGGTCGGGTTCTGCCAGCTCTAAGCTTTGCCAGAAGCCAATGAACTATGCCTACCAGATACCTCACCGTACAGTACAGGCCTATAGCCTAAATTTCATGGTTGATCTAAAATCCTATAGCCATCCTAGTGGGACCACTATGTCAGAGACTATATTGTCCTATATCCACTTCCTTCCCCATTTTAATTTGCTCTTCGATCGAGACACCTCTCCGTGTCAGATCGAATTCAGAAAGGGGAAGTGAAGCAAAAGATCAAGGTTTCCCAATTTCCATGGCGGCCAAGGCGGAGGAACCTCTCGCCACGGTCGCTGATTCGTCTCCGTCGACAGGGTCGCTACTACGAAGAGCATACCCAGATGATAGAGAGGAAGAGAAAGAATCACGTGTGACGAAACGACGGCGCACGTGCGTGGCGGCACTGGAGAGCCTAGAGACGGAGAAAGAGTATGGCTTGGATTCCTTTTCTTTTGAGGCGAGAAGCGTTGCTCCGATCGAGACTACGCCAAAATTCGGTTCTTTCAATCCCGTGGTCTTGGTGGAGACGACCACAGTGGAATCGTCACTACCTGAGAAGGTGTCGGATGGTTCCATTGAAGAAGCGAGCTCAGGGGCTGAGGGAGAGGCGGAGGCAGAGGCAAAGGGAAAGGAAGGAGGCGTTTCTGAGGGTAGTAATGGAAATTCAGATAGTACCGAAACAGAGTAATCGACTATGTTTTCTTCTATTCAGAGCTTGATTGGATGACAAATTGACAATTGATGATGTTTAATTTACTATAGAGAGGGTCAGAGGGCTATCGAAGTCAAGATTATACTGTTTCTCACCTTTTTACTGTTGCTATCCCTCTCTCCCTCCTTGGATTTTGTTGTGGATGTATGATTGATTAGAGGTAAATTAATTTCATAAATATAGCCGTTCACTGTGTGATATTGTAAACTTTGTTTTTCTTTTCTATTATTAAGATAATATTCATGCAAATGACAACTTGTGATTAACGACAAACTTGTGTTAATAACTTAATAGTTAATATCAATAGTAATGAGTTAGCATCATCATATATTAACTATTGTTTAGGTATAACAATCTACACGATGTCCAATAATAATTACGAAAAAGCATACTGTATATTGAAATAATAAAAGTAATGGAACCTTATTAAAAAGTGCGGTTGTCAAACAATAAAATTGTATTATACACGAACTTTGTTTCCAGGAACTCAATTTTGTGTATACTTTCTTTAATATATCTAAAACTCGTCAAAATGGGGATGATGGAGCTTCATCTGTCATGTCTTGGCTGAAAGAGGTTCCAGCTGGAGAAAGAGGCTCTTTGTACCATTCATTCTCTTGGCGTGTGAGGAAGCTAGCACCTATCATCATTACATAAGTGCATAACATAAGAATTCATTTCAACAGAGAAAATAATACAGAAAACTCGTGAAAATATTGTGCTTTTTTACCCGAAACAAAGACATCCTTGTAATCATCTTCGTCGTAGATAAATGCAGGAGGATCAGGAGAACCGACTCCTACAATTGTGCTTCCACTGCAATTTCATACAACCCAATTAGAGAAAGAAAATAGATAAAGAATGCAAATGGAGTCTCCAACTCGTGGTTACAGTACCTTCCTGACATGAAAACAGCTTGATAGTCGCCCCGGCTAGCAGCAATTATGCGCTTTTTTAGCTTCTTCAGAGATGGCAATACCTCAAATGCCGGTGGCTCTGACATATGGAATATAAATCACTAAAAGTACAAATTTTAACATGAAAAAGAGAGGAGGTGAAGAATAATCTGTCTTGTAGTTTTTTACCTAAGTCGTTGATGCATACATCCTGAGAAATCCCATTTTGTGTGATTTGTTTAAGTATTGTTGATGGGTCAATCAAACTTGTCTGCTCTAAACGAAGGCGCTGCACAACATTTTAGGGTTTCCTCAGATTAGCATATTAAGCCTTCCTCCAATTTGCACACAAAGCCTTCCTCGGAATAAAATATTAACAAGTACGTGCAAAAAGTAGAACACCAAGCTACTACATTACCTTGTAGACTTCGGCAGTTGAGCATGCCTCTTTCGGTTTTATGAGAACCATTGGGAGGTTAGTGGGCAAGGCCCGTGGAATGTCTTCAACAACCTACCACAAGAAATACCAAAGTACCCTTTCTTAATCACATTATGATGCAGTGCCAAATCTACGGTATTATATATACCTAAAGATCCACCATTTATTTGTGTTTGCTTCTTAGCTGCCACATTTAAACTAATTTAGTCTTTTTTGCAAAAAAAAAGGGGTTTGTCTCTAGGACCTGAGCTGATGTTCTGACACCTGAATTCATGGTCTAATCATGGTCTAATTTCCGTCCATCCCAAAATTGAAGTAACTGAAATACCCTACTAAATCAATGGGGTGATTTTGTTCATTTACAAGATGAGATGTAGAGTGCACCTCTCCCCTTCCAGTGCAGTATGCAGCCCCATGGGAAAAGAAAAAGGGAATATCAGACCCAATTTCAGCAGACCATTCCTGTAAGTCTTTTTCTGAGGCAATGCAGCCGCTAAACTGGTTAGCTGCCCAAAGTGCAGTTGCAGCATTGCTACTTCCACCTCCAAGGCCAGCACCAGTAGGTACCTTTTTATCAAGATGGATCTATGCACAAAACATTCAAAATAAATAAATACAAACTGTTTTAAATTTGATAGAAAGTCAAAAGGTTTCATTTCAATTTGATTCTTGATAAAAAAAGAAAATAGTGTTTTAGATTGCGTGAAGAGATATATATTATCAACATGAACAATATAATCCCTAGATCAAACAATCAATGATAGAGTAATTATTTACCCAGAAAAAGTTATCTGTCCCAGTTTTCTTGCGATAGAGATTAAGTGCCTTGATTATCTGCATATCCAAGAGATAAAAAAAATATAAGAATATACAAATGAATAAAATTGAGAAAGAAAAAATTTGAAAAAGGTAACTGTTTACCAAGTTTCTCCCATCTAATGGAACACCTGATACATTGGTAGATAAACGATCCTTTGTCTTGGTTGGAGATAAAGAGAACTTGATGGTATCTCCTAAAGATACTACCTAAAATGGGAAAATTAAGTACATAATTGAAAGGAAAAACTAAACCAAATATTAAATCATAATTTCATGATCACCACTTGGCTCACTTGGCTTTCGTTCATTGAAGACAGAGATACTTTACATGTAAAATATCAAGACCTTCCGACTGTAACAAGTATTGAAAAACCACTTTGGGTACTTGCTTAGAGCACTAATGAGACATGCTTGCATGTAGCCGTCTCTTTTTGTTTGTTCTCTTTGCTTAATGAATTATATAGGGGGACTATTGCACTGCTGAACATCAATTGAAGATAAATTGCTCCCATTTCAAACCTCGTTTGTTTATTTACTAATTTATTTATTTATTTTCAAGATTAGGTTCCCCCCCATGACCAACCATAACCAAAAAAATTCATTAGAAGGAAAATACAAGTGCATGAACAAAAACAGGAAAATATTTGTAAGAGCAAATAGTCTTATCCTATGCCCATTTCAGGCTTTGTTGCTCAACTAAGAATTAATTGGTGCAACTTTGGACTAAACCTAGGCTTAATCAAGATTTACAAACATTTAAGAGGATGTAGCAGTAACAAAAAATGCACGTTTGTTACTAATGAACAAGTCGCAGCAAATTGCAAAACACTGTGCTATCAAAGCATAATATTTTATTTCTCTACAGAAGTTTTACTTTTAGATGTTATTGAAAAAAAAATATAGAAAAGTTAAAGCAACCACTTACATGAAAAAGGGATGCCAAGTCATGATAACCATCTTCTCTCTTGCTGGTTATCCTCAAAAACACATTGATCTAAAAAATAAAAGATGCATTTCAATTGACATACTAAATTACTTTTATTTACCTTCTTTACATACCTAATCCTCAAGTAATAATTCAATATTGGAAATGGGTTCAGATCTGGCACACAATTTTTATAATTTCCATCTGTTGTATTAATTTGGTTACGAAACTAGAAATAGAGTTCTGACAAACAAAAGTGTTATCATCACTGGTACAAATAAAAACTATCATAACTAGCTAATGAAAAGCTAAAGTAAAGCAATCTTAAAACCCTCTTGTACCATCACCCAAACAGAAGCAACTCCTCCTACAATTAGTCTAAATCTAATTATTCAAGTCAGTTGCCAAATTATTGTACAAACTAATTTTTTCCCTTACAAGAAAATATGTGTTCCTTTACCTTGCAAGGCGAGAAAAGATTAAGCCTTGAGAGCCCAGCATTTGTATCCACCTCATCAGCTAATTTATTTATCTTATCTTCTACATCATATACAAACTACACCAAAAAACAAAACACTTAACCAATAAAACAAAGCTAAAGACAACAAGAGCAGCATGAGGAAAAACACAATAATCAAGATTTTTTACTAAATTTTGATTGGGTACCTCGATTTGCCTTCTTCCCGACCCAGAAGCAGCGATTTTAAGAACGGGGCTCTTTCTAAAACGGGTATTGGGGCGCAGGAAGTGACACCTGGCAGCAGAATTGGAGCGGATGGTGGAGGTCTGGAGCGAAGAGGGGAAGAGGAGATTGTGAGAGAGGAGATGAGAAGAAGATGCCATTTTTCAAAACACAGTACCGGTGGGGTTTTCTCATTTTTGTCAATTGAAAATCCTTTTTAGTATATTAATCTTGGCTTGGGTTGATGTGACCTTTAGAATATTAATCTCGCGGTCACGGAGTTTGACTCAATGCTTGAGTTTTTATTTAAATTTAAATAAAGGGTTTCACTTTCGTATTATATTTATTGAATAAAAATAAAAATATTATTTTTAATCAACGGTTAAAATATAAAATTAATTTTAAATTAAAATCAATAATTATAATTGAGTTGCGTTTAAAATAATTGTTCATAGCTTATGACTCAACACATCTCTTATTTACTAATAGGAAAGACTAATTTTGTTATGGATCAAAATCAACTTCAAATGCACGATCATTGATGACATTCAACCGTTTAATTGATTCTAATAACATTTTTGTAAGCAATGATTCATAGAAGAACTACTTTATTTTTTTGTCTTTAAATTTTTGCAAAAGAAACAAGTTGATGTTTAAATTCTACATCTGCATAATTTAATTCTTGATCTTACAAAAATGAAATTGTCATTGAACTTTATTAGGAGAACTAAATTGGTTTCAACATTTATTTGCACCAAATTATTTTTTATTTAAAATTTTAATAATTTAAGACGGAATACCAACCTGAGGGGTTAAGTTGTCACAAAATCAAAGTTGGAAGGGAGAAAATTTCTATTTATTTTTTTATAATTTTAGATAAAACACCAACCGCAGGAAACAAAATCAAAGTTTGAAATTTTTTTGCAAAATAATCTTTGTGTATTTATACGATTTGTCAAACTTTTTTTGCAAAATAATCATGTATATTTAAAAATGTGCATTATTTTGTCCCTTTTTAAAAAAAAATGATAGATCTTATTCCTTCGTAACGAAAGTCTGAATCCGTCCCTGCCAAAAACTATAAACACATGCTCCAACCAAAAGAAATTGAAATTGCAGAATATATCTCTCACCATGCCAAAAATATAACTACGGAACTATTTTTTAAATTGTAAAAAAAATTGCCTGGGTCTAAAAATAATTTTAAAACGTGAACAAGTACGGGTTTTTGTAACATTTAACGGACTAATTTAGTGCAAATAGAAATTTTAAGAACGATTTTGGTTCTTTCTGTAAAGTTCGGTGCAAATAAAGCTCAAAGACCAACTTATTTATTTCTTTTCCAAAAAATTTAGGACGAATATTGATGTTCTTTCTTTCTTTATTTCTTTATTTATTTTTGGGACTAACATTTTCCTCTTTATATTCCGGAGTAGAAACTTATTATTTGTTTGGGGTTTCTCTGATAATTCTTGTCACGAGGGACCAGCACAATATGCGGAATTGAGTCATCTACCCACTTTAGTTGACAATCTCAACGCAAAATAAATTATGGTTTACTGATTCAATAAAGGTAGTAACTAGTAAGCTGTAAGCACCAGCTTTTTTTTTTGTAATTGTGAAAATAGTAGTGATAAAAGTAATTTAATGATTAGAACGGTAAATTTTTTACTGTACGACAATTTTTTTTAGCGCACGATAGAAAACTCCAATTCACTTAATCATCCACAATTCAAATTTAAAAATATGTCCTATTATGATTATATATAAAAATATATTTTCGGACATGACTATACAGAGAAAAATATTTCAGTAATGACCATAAGTTTTTTAATTAATTAGTTTAATTTAAAACAAATTTGTCATTGCATTAAGAAAAATGTTACGCTGATGCATCAATTTATCTCAAGCAAGAATTATATTAATTAATTTATTTATTAATGCATTAATAAATACATTTAATGGTTATAGTCGAAATTATTTTACTACACATGATCTCTATAATAAATATTTTTATATGGGTCACATTTGTAGTACATTGTATGGTTCAACGTTTTTTTTCTCCACACGGTAGAACTTCTACCGTGCATGCATTTTCAAAAAAAAGATCGCACAGTAGAAAATCTACTGTGCAGCAAAAACAAATTGTCGCACGTTAGATTTTTTACCTTTCTGACCATTCGATCGAAAAACTCGTACCCTTGGCTACTTTTATCACTACCATTTTCATAATTACCAAAAATAATCTGAGTAAGCACATCGTGCGGTATCTTGTATAGAAGTACAGAAACATTCTCCACACTATGCCACAGAAGATCCAAGCTATACTTAATTAAGTCTAACAAAAAGTTAGTTAGTAGATTCATGTACCTAAGATTAGTTTGATGACTATAAATAAGATAGCAATGTACATTAGAAAGGGTGATTAATAAAATTCTAGTTCTACCTTAATTTCCTCTCTGATTTCTCAGTTCTATTTCACTATATGGTATGATAGCTGCAAGATCTTCTTGATTAACCAAGAAATTTTCTCGTCTACATTCAACAATGGCGACTCCAACCACCGATCCCAATTTCATCTCTAATTTTTCCCCTTTTCTACCTAATTCTTCTCCTATTCAATCTACTACCACTGATAATTCTCAAATTAATTCTAATTCCACGCTTATGACTTATGTTGTCTCAATCAACCTTCCAGTGGCAATCAAATTAAACGAAACAAACTTTCTTACCTAGAAATCGCAGATTCTGTCATTGATTCACGACCACAATCTCTCATCTTTTCTTGATGATTCATCTCCAGAGATGACGATTCTCACTGATAATCGCCAAATTGCAATCAACCCAAATTTTCTTCCTTGACATCGACAGGATCAACTTCTTCTAGGGTGGCTGAGATCGTCTCTTACAGAAAGTCTTCTAGCACAAGTTATCTCTTGCACCACCACGAAGGAATTCTGGAAATCCTTGGAAGATTTTTATTCATCTACTTCATGAGCACGACTACACGAGTTGAAAAGACAGATTCAAACAACATCAAAAGGGGCACTCTCATCTTCTGACTATCTTCTCCAGCTCAAACGAGTAGCAGACGAACTCGCCTTCATCGGCTATCCACTTCCTGAAGAAGAATTAATTTCTGCTACAATCAATGGACTGGGTCTGGAGTACAATTCCATAGTTGTTGTTGTATCCACCGCACGTTGTCATGGCCCTCTTTCTTTCTCTGATCAAAGAGGTCTACTGCTGGGACACGAAGCCCTGCTCAAAAGTCAAGCCATCGACTCTTCTGCATTTTATGCGGGTCGAACTGGTAATACTCCTTATAAACAAAATTTGTCTTTAACATCTTTCGATATTAGTAGATCTGACGAGCCTAACCTCTATCACAAGCCCAATTCATTCTTACCTCACTCAAACTCTTCTCAACAAAGCCCAGAGAACAAAAATTCATTGATTTGTCAAATTTGTTCTCGGCCAAGACACCGGGCCAAACTCTGTTACAAAAGATACAACAAAGATTCAGAATGGAAGCCCAACCCACGATTTAGAGCCTATAATGTACGTTCAACTCACTCTACTCAAGATAATTCAAATTGGACTATTGACTCGAGTGCTAATCATCATGTTACAAGTGACCTCAATAATCTTTCCTCTTATTTTGCCTACAATGACTCGACAAACTTCAAATTGGTAATGGATTCGGTCTCCCTATCTCTCATATTAGTTCTACTCATCTTACTTTCTCTAATATTTTTATTAAACTAACTAATGTTTTGTATGTACCAAACTTTTCTACTAATATTTTAAGTTTATCAAGATTGCTTCATGATAATCCAACTATCCTTATTATTTTTAATTCCTCCTCATGTGTAATTAAGGACCTCCACATCAAAATTCCTCCAATTCAAATCTCTAGTTTCAATGGACTTTACACTCTCAAGATGAAGTCTTCTACAAATAGTTTACATTCTCCTCAATCTTTTGTCACTACTCGATCTACAATAAGCATTTGACATGCTAAACTTAGACATCCTTCTACTACAACAACAATTAAAGTCATCAATGCAAAAAATCTACCTTGTATTAGGGAAAATTTTACTTTTTGTCATGATTGTTTACAAGCTAAGGCACATGTTATACCATTTTCTTATTCTACCTCCTCTACTACTTCTCCTTTACATCTCATTCATTCTGATGTATGGGATCATTCTCCAATTGTATCATCTCAAGGATATAGATATTATATTTCCTTTATTGATGACTATTCTCATTTTACATGAATTTATTTTATGAAGCAAAAGAGAGAAGTTTGTCATATATTTTCTAATTTTAAGACTCAAGTTGAAAATTTACTTAATACTAAAAATAAAAATTCTTAGAACTGATGGAGGTGCCAAATTCAAACCAATTACAATCAAATTTCCACAATTAATTCATCAAATCACATGTCCTCATACTCCACAACAAAATGGAGTGGCCAAACGAAAACATAGAAATATTATTGAACTTTCACTTGCTATCATGTCACATGCCTCTATCCCATCAAAATTTTGGGATGAGATCTTTTCAAGCATCGTATATCTTATTAATAGATTACCATCACACAATCTTGTTCCCTACAAAGTACTATTTCACAAAGAACCCGATTACAAGTTCTTAAGAGTACTTGATTGTCTTCGTTACCCCTTTACACGACCATACAACAAGCATAAGTTACAATTATGCTCACAACCATGTGTATTTCTTGGATATGGCATTAATAAAAAAGGATATTGATGTTTATACCTACAATCAAACAAAATATTTGTTTCACGAAATGTTGAATTTATCGAAGATAATTTTCCTTTCAAAGACCAGGTCCACAACATTTCTCCATCTCCAACTAAATTTCCAACTCAGTTGGGCTTGCTCTCTACTCACAAATACTCTCACAATTTTTCGACCCAAGAATTTTCATCAACCCCTCCATAGATACCAACCTCTACTAGGCCTAGTATTCTTGGCCAAAGGCCCGACACAAATTTACGACAACCAACATCTTCACAACAAACCCCACAAATCACTGCTACTCTCCAGTCAACCCCTAACGGTCTTGAAAAATCAAATTCCTCTTCTTCTCAAATCAATGAGTTACATGGTCCTTCCTCTGTCACATTTCATCATACATCTAATGAACCCTTGACACAACTAGATAATCCAGCTTCTACTTCTATCAATACTCACCCTATGATAACAAGGACCAAAGATAACACAAGGAAATTGTGAGATTTTTCAGAATTCCTTGCTCATCATGTTCATACCGAAACTGAGCCAACCACCAACAATCAAGCTTGCAAGTCACCTGAATAGAGAACAGCCATGTCACTCGAACATAATGCCTTAACAAATAACAAAACATGGACACTAGTATCATCTCCAACCAATCAAAAGGTAATTGGTTGTAAGTGGGTCTACAAAATCAAACAGAAGGCAAACGATGAAATTGAGCGTTACAAGGCTCGTCTCATAGCCAAAGGGTACAATCAAGAGCCAGGCATTGACTATGATCAGACATATAGTCCTATCATCATAGCTACTACTATTCAAGTTATTTTATCCATAGTTGTCTCTTCCAGTTGGCCTATTAAACAACTTGACATTTCCAATGCTTTCTTGAATGGAGATTTGACTGAACAAGTCTATATGGACCAGCCACAAGGCTTTGTGGATTTTACTCACCCCAATTATGTATGCTTGCTTCACAAATCACTCTATGGACTTAAACAAACTCCACGAGCATGATTTGATAAACTAAGCAACACATTGGTATAATTCGACTTCAAATCCTCATCTTATGACCCTTCTTTATTCCAAAAGACTCATAATGGTAGTACCACTTTCATCCTTGTTTATGTGGATGACTTGATCGTAACTGGTAACAATTCAGACAAGTACAAGGCTTCATCAATCAATTGAAAACTCACTTTGCAATAAGAGATTTGGGAGACATACACTATTTCCTGGATATTGAGGTACTTTGCAATTCAATTGGGTTGAAACTCTCCTAGACAAAATACATCACATATTTGCTAACCAGGGCACACATGACAAATTGCAGACCTTGTCTCACACCAATGGCCACTAGTATATCTTTATCACAACATGGTAGAAGATCATACGATAACCCAAGGCTTTACAAAAGTATCGTTGGAGCTCTTCAATATGCCACACTAACTCGACCAGATATAGCATATTATGTCAATAAGGTATCGCAACCTTTCGAAGATCATTGGGTTGCAGTCAAACAGATTTTACGTTATCTAGCTGGTACACTACACATGGGCATTCAGATACACAGACAATATACTCTACAAATTAATGCGTATAGTGATGCGGATTGGACATGCAGTATTGATAATCGACGATCAACCTCTAGCTTTTGTGTATTCCTTGGATCAAATTTGGTTTTCAGCCGACTGTTTCCAAATCCAGCACAGAAGTTGAATACCGCAGTCTTGCACTTACCTGCAAAGAGATATTATGACTTCAACATCTTCTTCAGAAAATCTCTTCTTCTCAACCTACACCAACATTGTGGTGTGATAATATTGGAGCAACATTCTTGGCTGCCAATCCTATGTTTCATGCTAGAACGAAACATATCGAAATTGACTACCATTTTGTTCTAGAAAATGTGTCTTCCAATCAACTTCAAGTACAATTTCTCTACTCTAAAGACCAACTGATTGATATCATGACCAAACCTCTCTCTCTCTTTACCACGGTTTGAAACTCTCCGAACCAAGATCAATATGTGTTCCACAACATTGACTTGAGGGGGGTGTATAGAAGTACAAAAACATTCTCCACACTATGCCACAGAAGATCCAAGCTATACTTAATTAATGTTGTGCTCCAGCGCCAACGGATGCAAGGGAAGGAAAGGTAAGGAGGTGTAGGGAAGGAAGGTGACGGAAGGGAAAGGAAATAAACTTCTCAGCTTACTTGCTCCAGAATCGACGACGGAGAGAAAGGAAGGAAAGTCCAATTTGATTCAGCTCTACACAAACCTCCTCTACCCTCCAATTTGGAAGATAATGAAATTAATCCGAGGAAAGAAAAATTGTAACCTGCAAATCTTCTTCCTTCCTCCGTAAGAACTCACTGAAGCAAGAAACCATTAAAATTCACCTCACCTTCCTTTCCTTTCCTTCCGATTTGATGTGCTGGAGCAAACCCTAAGTCTAACAGAAAGTTAGTTAGTAGATTCATGTACCTAGAATTAGTTTGATGACTATAAATAAGATAACAATGTACATTAGAAAGGGTGATTAATAAAATTCTAGTTCTAGTGTTCTACCTTAATTTCCTCTCTGGTTTCTCAGTTCTATTTCACTATATTTTGACCAATATTGGGATTTGGTGCGAAACAAACCAGCATAGCAAAGTAAAAATGATTTGTCATCTCTGGTGCGTCTTCATGCTACATGGGTTGCTGCACGAGTTAGATGCTAAGAAAATATAAGGCAAGGTCAAAATTAAGCGAGATTTTAAAATTTGTCCCGAGATATAAAAAAATTGGGCTTTCAATTCTTTTCTTACAGATATATCTTCAAATTCGATCCAATCTGAACCATTCGGATTGAAACGAGGGTACATAATCAAAACCGTGGCACCTTGCTAATCGTTCTAACGATGGCAGGGGTGCAAACCAACTTTGGTAAAGATGAAAAATTACAAACGATAAGCACTAGTAATAATTTGCATTGTTTCCTTTCACCAGAAGAGCAATCCTACTCAGACGCAAGTTGATTCATTTCTATCAATAATTCACAAAACTAAAGCATAACAAAAAAAAGTTCCAATGTAATTCCTTTCACAGTTTCATTCATGTAATATCTGAAACTAACAGAGATTCTAAAGCGTTCATAAAAAAGTACTGAGATAATACTTTTTACCTCATAAACCACAACATAACAGATATTCCACAACTCATTAATCAATATATCTCATGCAGAACAAACACTCTCAAAAACACACCACCGATGACTATCCGACCATTGTGGATTATCAGTATGGTCTGGACTCTGGATCTTCATACAGCATATAAGATTGCCTTTGTGCTAACCTGTTTTGCTCAGAACCCAAACCACTGGAAGCTCTAAAAGGCCAGAGGAATGACCACGTGCTACGCCTCATTTGATTCGCCCCACCATTTCCACCATTATCAGTATTAGCATTAACACCACGGTAATTTCTTCTGCTGCTACTGCCAGTCGGGGCCCGTGGAGGCAGCCCTTTGCGACAAACCGGGCACGAGTTATGCCGAACCAACCAAGGGACGATACAATTATAATGGTATAAATGCTTACATGGCATTTCCCGTACCTCGATCCCCAATTCAAATTTCTCCTTACAAACTGCACAGTGTGACTCGCCACGCAGATGCCTATTATTTATTCTGACAACGGGCATCGCATCGATGGCAGAGCGTGAAGCTGGTGGGGGACCTTGTCTGTCATTGCTTAATAACAGCTGCTCAAACAACTGATCCAGACTAGGTCCAGGGTTAAGGAGTATACTAGGACGTGTACCTAATCCATAGACATCGAATAGGCTGTCAGCATACCGTCTGGCACGGACATCAAAGTTACTGTGCATCCCAGCCGCACGCTGTCTCATCAAGGCTGAAAATACCTCCATGAAACCAAATGGAGAGTTGGTGTTGATGTATGGGGCCGATTCATTTGGAATCAGATCAAACGGGTCATTGATCGACCCAATTTCATTTAGCTCCTGGATGAACCCTTGGGTGCATGTAGGACAGGTGGGACCCTGTCCAGAAACAGGTCGGATTGCCTCACGGCACACATAACACCAATGTGTATTTCTACTTGACATTTTCTAAAGCGGCTTATTGTTAGACACTCTTAAAAAGCCTGAAACAAGCCTCCTTATCTCCAGCTCCCTTCATAAAAATACAAATGAGCACATAAATGTATGCATTTATAAAAGCAATAGTGATCAAATATGAATTGTGGATCAAATTCTTGCATGACATTCAAATTCTGTGTTATCGACTTTAGGCAAAGGACTTGAGCTTAAACACATGAGATTTGAAAACTACTTTCTAGGGATAAAACTTCGTGTGAAGTAAAAGATTCAGAAGTTATGAAGTTCAGAACTTTGGTATAATTTAAGAAACCAAGCCTACTGGCTTCGTCGGGTATTTCCTGTACACAATTATACAAGATAACAACAAAAAATATTAAAATATGTACAGATAACAAAATGTCTATATTTGGAAGGAAAAACATCTTTAATATAATCCCAATTTGTCCATATATTACTTGAACAATAATACCTTTCCAAATTTCCTGCGCTCAAACCCTACATAAACAAACATAAATAATTCTCCCTTGCATAAGAGCCTATAGATCCGTACTTTCATATCAAAGAAAATGATGAATTGCAGTTTCTTTACATCAAAAATTGCAGATTCAAATATAAAAGGTATAAAAGAACAATCAATCAAGCCAGATTTACAAACGGGAATATGCTTATATGCAGATACCTGAACTATCGCCTAGAATAATCATGTAAATACAATTGAAATCATAGAATACAAACAATTAGAAGGAGTATAAGAAAATAACCTTTTTAAGCAGAAAATTTGGAGACCCCAAATCTCAGTTCAGGAGTGCAGAGTGCTAGTGAGAGAAGTAGAGCTGGAGAGCAGATAAAGGATGTAAAAGCGAGAGAAGAATTGAAAGGCCTTAAATGCACGAAGGAGGTTTACAAATATTTACAAATCTCACTAGTTTCCATTTGCAACTTGTCCACGAAGTCTATCCCGGCATCCGTGGAAAATGTTAGTGTGAAAAGACGGACTAGAAAAGAACAATTGATTTTGTTTCACATATTTAAATGGGAGAATTTAGTGAACGGGATGAGAATAGAGCATTCGAGAAGTTTTCTATATGCTACAAGTTGCGATGTATACTAATGACTTTGAGAATGCTAGATGTAAATCGGATCGTCCAATCTAGATTAAGTTGCAAAGAAATTTCGTCAAAGGCCTTTAGATTAGAATCTGACGGTTCATACGGAGTTTCTAAAGCAAAAGGGTAAAGAAAAAGAAAGGAGGCGGTAGAAATGTTGCATGTTGTTATACATGGCCTAAATGGCTGGTTATTTTCTTAATGGTTCTTTTAGGGTCCGTTTCAACTTTCAAATATTGCAAAATACAAATATAACACGATATAATAATAATGATAATTATAGTAATAATAATAATAATAATATAAAAATTATAATAATATGTATTATTTTAAAATAATGAAAATAATAATAATAATAATTTATATATAATATACTAAAATATTGTTAATTACAAATAAAATATAGCATATCTAAATAGTAATGATAAATTGATAATGACCACAATAATATACAAATTATAATCATTACATTATTTTAAAATAATAAAATAATGATAAAAATAATTAATAGCAATTATTAATATTATTTTAATAATAATGATAATATAATAATACTAAAAATAAAAATATATTATACATAATATACTAAATATAATATAAGATAACCAAATAATATGATAATAATCACAATAATATGATAATAATCATTACATTTGTTACATCCGAGTGTGAATCTCGCGGGTAATGTGTAATATGCACCAATTTATGGATAGTATATTACTTCGCCTCCGTAAAAAACAACAATCGCAAATGGAGACATTTGTACAAATAAATAAAATATCTCCTGAATTACTAAAAGTACATCAGAAGTAAACAACAAGCTTTTTTTTAAATTTTTGTATAATTAGTATAATATCACATACCTTGGACGAAGCGTAAATCAAAAGTTAGTAGAGCTCGCAGGATAGAGAGAAACTGCAGAGATGAACAACAACAAAAGAGGAAAGAGGAAAGTATCAACAGCAGAGAGAGAAATGAGCGAGAGCTTATATTAAAAATTATTTTTATTAAACTCGCAACCTGGTTTAGCGAGTAATCGAGTATAAACTAAACTCGCTAAATTCAAAAACGCCTATACTAGCTAGTGGTATTGGCGAGTATAGAAATATATATTTTTTAAAGAAAATAAAAAAAACCTATACTCGCTAGTGGTATTGGCGAGTATAGTATTTTTTTTTAAAACGGAGAAAATACGAAAAATTGTCTAAACTCTCCAGTCCCGTTGGCGAGTAGAGTACATTTGCAATTGTATTTTTCGTTTTCTTATATATTAAATTTCGTATATTATTTTTATTAGTTAAAAAAAATCGACGTTAAGAAAATCGCTTGTTAATTCATTTTTTTTACTCGAGAAAAATTATGCCGTCTTAAACAGGGCGGTGAAGAGAAAGTGAATTTGGTAGTGTATCAAAAACCACGTGCTATTTTTTTTAGGGATTAACTAAATGTACATCAACTATTGTATTTTGTATGCGTACCCCAATTAACTTTCCAAAAAGGAAAAGTCAAACAGTCAAACGATTTAAAAAAATGGAAAATCAAATAGTCAAAGCGAATAAAAATGGAAAGTTGGACTGCGCGCATTATTCTAAATGTTATTTTGAGCTCATGCTAACTAAGATATAGTCATACTAAATACAACAGGTGTTCAGACTAAATACAACTGGTGTTCAAACTAAATACAACAGGTGTTCAGACTAGTTATTTCAGGTATGTTTTTGCACTACTTCAAGTCAATTCTGAGACACATGCCCACGGGTTTGTAATAAAAAAAAATTCTGAGACACATATAAATGAAAAAGGTGTTCAAACTAAATAAGAAAGATGTTCAGACTAAATAAAATTAGTGTTCAGACTAGTTGTTTCAAGTCTGTTTTTTTTTTTGCACTGTTTCAAGTCTGTTTTGTATAGAAATAATGTGCACACTAACTAAGGATATGATAATACTAACTCCTCTGATGATCATACTAACTCCTTTGATGGTCATACTAACATCTCTGATGATCATACTAACTTCTTTGATGGTCATACTAACATCTCAGATGGTTATACTAACTCCTCTGATAGTCATACTAGTTGTTTCAAGTATGTTTTGTACATAAATATTGTGCATACTGAATAAAATAGGTGTGCATACTAAATAAAAAAGGTGTTAAGACTAAATAAAGCAGGTGTTCAGACTAGTTGTTTCAAGTCTGTTTTTTTTCACTATTTCAAGTCTAATCTACACTATATAAGAATGTGCTAATACTAACTAAGGATGTGATCATACTAACATCTCAGATGGTTATACTAACTCCTCTGATGGTCATACTAACATCTCAGATGGTTATACTAACTCCTCTGTTTTTTTCATCAATTCATCGATTCATTGTTGTTTTCAATGTTTTCATCGATTCATCACTGTTTTTCAATGTTTTCATCGATTATTTTTTATTTTCATCGATTCATCGATGCAAACCTGACATTCGTCGATGATTTTCATCGTTTCATCGATGTGAAACAACATTTCATCGATGTTTTTCATCAACTTATCGATGCGAAGCATTGATTCAACGATGTTTTCATCGATAAAGAAAGAAAGAAAAAAAAGAAGAAATATGCAGTTGGGAGAGAAATAAATAAGTTCTAAAAAAGAATAAGACGAAATAAGAGTAAGATAAAAGAGGAAGGAGAGTGAGAGACGGGGGGTTAGATTTGAAATTCAAAATTAGAAACAATTTTGTTTTATGCAGAGTACAAATGTGAGATACGAGATTAAGAGTACCGAAATAATTTCTTTTTTTATTAAATCAGTTATTAATTGAATAAATAGTATATGATTGACACGATATGAAAGAGTAATTAATCAAATTTGAAATACAGATAATATTATTTTCCCGTTTTATTTAGTTAGATTCACCCGGTTCAATTTAATACGAAAGATTCAGATTAACTTCGACCATATAAATATATCAAAAAAACTTTGACCATATAATAATGAAACCATAAAATTGGGAATCCCATCCTCTGCGTAAGTTTTTTTTTAGAACCATATAGACCGCTCGACCGTTAATTACATAATTCATATCTTTTATATTATTAATTAGAACCGTTGATCTTTAATCTGATGGTTCAGATTAGATCTCTTCAAAAAGCAGAGAAAAAATAAGATTATGTTTCATACAATTGGAGAGCAATAAAGCATATACGAAATGACGAAATGATATCCTCTGCATTTATTTTTATCGATGCTCTCTGCACTTGTTTAATCTGAACCGTTTAATTATATTTGAACGGGTCTGATTTTGTTATACAAAATTTCTTCTGAATCATATAATTAACGGTCATTTATTCAGATCTAATCAGACGATCCATATTAAGCGAGTGCAGCGGTAGAAACGGTGCGGAGGATACAGTTCCGGCCCTATACGCCCGAAACCTATTATAGGCCCATTTGTTGATATAATAATAATAAAATATTAGGTCATGCAAAAAAGAAATCTCAGCCCATTTTGTAGAAATGGCAGCCTAAAACCAGCATTCTTCAACAGTCGTCATTCTACCCGAAACGATATCCTCTGCACTCAGAAAAAATGAGTGTTCTCTGCATCTACTAATCTGAATCGTTCGATTAGACTTGTACGGATGTAATTTTATAATATAAAAGCTTTTCTGAATCATATAATTGACAGTCAAACGTTCAGATCTAATCGAACGGTCCAAATTAATAAGTGCAGAGAGCACATTTTTATGATGCAAGGAAGTGCTGTGAAGTGGATCAGAGAAAGGCGCATCGATTCCCCTTTACCCCAGATTAGTACTGGTAATTGGTAACTCGATTTTCGTTTCGGTATTCTAATCTTGGCGTAAAATTGCCCATGGGATTTTAACTACAGTGTTAGCTTGTAAATTGCACATGATTTGTTTGTTGGCACAGTAGAACAAAATTTATTATTGTTACCTTAGCTAACTGTTTGCTCAATTGTAAGCTCAAATCAATTTGGAAATGGTATCTTTTTCTACTAACTGGTATTGTAAGGTCTGTCTAAACTCTAAACAGACTGTTTGTTCCTTTATTGTTGCACTTAAATCTACAACTAATATCACCACCATTCTTCAATCAGGGCATCACGAGGGCGACATGAGATAGCTATATTAACATTATTCTATTTGGGTTTATTTAGGAATTTACGTCTAGATTAGCTAGGTGCTTTATGTAAAAAAGTGTTGATAATTCTGCAGGTATAATGAGCACGGGCAAGCTATATGTAAAGTATGCAATATTACGTTAAAATCAGACTCTCTATGGTCGGCACACAAAGTTTCTCGTAAGCATCATGAGGTACCAGGTTTTAACAATGTAACATATGATTATATTATTTTTCACATAGTACACCACAGTTCCTGTTGATCAATTGAAGAGCATATCTTTATTTTCCACAGGCTATCAAAAATTTAAAAGCGGCTGCTGCTGAAGCAAAGAGGGGTAAAAGTGTAAATCATGAACAACAGTCAAACATTCTTCAGAAACCACAAGCGGCTTCTTCTTTACCAGAAAACTTATTTGACAGAAAGCAGGCAAATAGACAACTGAATGGTAGGGTTTCCTCTAATAAGTTGTAATATTTAAATGGTAAACTTGATTCTCATACTTGAAATTAACACCGACATTCCCAAAATATTTAAACACAGCGAACTGTTTAATATGTTCTATTGAAAAGTTATTTTTTTTAGTTTAGGATAAAAGTAGCCTCATGGGTCACTGATTACATTGCATACGAAACCATATAATTGTGTACTTTAGTTTCCAGATTGTCAACAGAAAGGCACCCCCGCCTGTCTAGCCAAACCCAGTCCTACCCCCAGAAAATGCAAAGCACAAGTCTGATACACAGTTTAGATAGTCAACAGAAGCATCCCTGGCTGTCTAGCCAATCCCACTTCTACCACATAAAACACAAAAGCATAAAGTCTGATCCATACCAGTACAGATAATGCAATACTGAGAAAACAAAAGGGCTAGCAGCCATCACTTTAGCTATCTAGCTAAACACACCGAATTGAGTATTGGAAAATAGAATAAGCATGTTGAATATTGGAAAATTTGTTATGCCTGTAACTTAAATCCTTTTTTGTCTCGAGTTCAATTTGAGTTGATTTCTTTGGAACCAAATTTTAATATCTGTATGAAATTTGCATGTGTTTGTTCTGGGCCAGTTTAATTGTGTTAAGATGAAGACATAAATCAACAGTGGTTGCTGTTTGACAATGAACCATTGAGGTTTAGTAATTACAATAGACTAATGGGTTGTTTGTCCAGACTCGAAGTCAGAACCTTTCTGCCACACATATCCAGATTTACTTCCACTTCTAAAATAAATCTCCATTCTTTAAATTTAATCTGCAGATGTCAATGGTGAATCTGTGAATGATTCGCATTCTATTGATAAGCAAATGCATGCATCAGTACCAGTGTCTTCCAACAAGAAAGCAGATAAAATGGCTGAAAAATTCAGAATTTAAGGTACCAAAGAGCATTTTGTCAGCTAAGAGACCTCTACCTGGTGGCTTCTTTGATGATACCCAGGAAGAAGCTAAGTTGGCTAAGCCAAAACAAGCCAACCAACCAGTCAAACCCGAAAAGGGTGCCTTGCCTGAAGGGTTTTTCGATAACAAGGATGCAGATCTTCGTGCTCGCGGCATTGAACCCGTTAAAGTTGATATCAAGTACATATTTTTCTTTCCCTATGCTTATGAAAATTGACTGGCACATATGAATTGATTACCTGATTTGTATTTAATGGAAACCTCATTGTATAGTGATGCATACAAAGAATTCGAGAAGGAAATTCAAGACAACTTGCAAGAAGTTGACGACCGCCTGGAGGAAGAAGAGGTCACATTTCTTATTATGTTCTGAAAAATGGAAATTAATCTCTTCTTCATTCAATTGTTCTTTGATATTTGGTAATAAAAAGAGATAAGTTTAGGAAGCCTTAAAAGGGATGTAAAAAAAAACAAAAAAGTAACATAGCCGGTTACCAGTAACTGTTACTGCAATAGATGTTAATGATAGTCTGTTATTAGTAGTCAGCATTTGCAATTGATAATAGCTGACTGACTAAGTACTGGTATTGTTCAATACTGGTAGTTGGTACTTGGTATAATATGCAGTAGACAAAATGCCAAAAACTGATTTCACTTTATAATTTCAGATTGACGCTGCAGAGGAACAGGAAGAGTTCTTGACATTAGAGCATCGGTAACATAAAATTAATTATTTTGTTCCTCCTGTATATTTTTCAAACATGCTCTTGTGTGTTTTTATTTAACAGGGAGTACAGAGAAAAGGTCGATTTGGTCAAACAGCTGGCTGAGACCAAGGCGTCACGTCTTGCCAGGGCTAAGCAAAAGCCGGCATTCGACTCAAAGTCATCAAGTGATGATGGTGAAGATTTTTCAGTTGACTGGAGAGCTCAGCACTTGTAAAAAGACTTCTTAACTATTGTCATGTTTTTTTTCCAATCTTTCTTCCGATGCTTTTCTTTATGTTTGATCCTGATTTAAATTTTGATTAGGACTGTTTCAATGTATTACTTGGTCTTTCTGTATCAGAGACTGATTGGTTAGTAATATAGTTCCCTTCAAACTAAAAAGAAAAATGCAACATTTACTCCGTTAGTTAATTCTCATATGCTCTCCATTTGTACACATGAATGTGGAGGGTTCTAAGCATCTGATACGTATGCTTTGGATCTCAAAAATATGATTGCTGGGACAACAAGTGCATTACGCAACAAACACCCAAATCTAATAAACTAAACAAAGATTTCAAGTCCAATGTTGATTACGGTTACTATTCGTGTAATTAGGACACTTTGACGTAATTGTTGTTGATTAATTGTTGTTGTTGGGGATGATTGGGCATATGATTAATTGTTATGATTTAGTATATGTGATTTATATGTGATTAATTGTTACTATTCGTTTAATAAGGAAATTATGGTTGATTCATTAACTTACGGCATATGATTTAGTATATGTGATTCAGATGATTAATTGCAATGTAATTGTTGTTGGGGATGATTGGGCGTCGTACATATTGCGTTATTGTTAACCTAGTTTTTATAATACTGTGCTACCATTTGAAAGCCTAAAGAAATAAGCCAGTCGAAAATAAAAGTTCAGGATTTGCAATTATATTGATGATGATATTTTGTGCAGCATAATTTTCTTTCCAACATTTTCAATAAGAAGGTATGAAGTTAAATTCTCAATAATAAACGCAAATATTAGGCACGCAAAGTTGCAAGAAACGAATGTAGAAAGGGTTCATTTTTGTTAATACATCATGTAATACAGCAAAAAGGATTTAGTTCTAATTGCAAACGGCATGAGCCTGCAGAAAACAGCTTTCATAGTAAAGCGGAATGAAGCTGATTGTACAGTAATTTGATTGTAAATATGGGAAGACAAATAAAACACAAAAAATAGGAGATAATTGAACATAGTTTAAATATTTTCAATAAATCACAATGAAGACCGACAACATACCTAAAAAATTAACTTAATAAGACCAAAGTTTGCACCTTGCTGCCACAACCAAGTTCATGATAGCACATGTGATATAGATTTTTCCATCTAAATTAAGATCCTACATGAATGTAGAAAATTAAGATCTAATTGTGGTGTCCTTTCCTAATACTGATGTTGATAGCAAGCAATTTTGTGTTAATTAGAGGAAAAATAGGTAATTTCATCTAAATAAGAATTATAAATATACTAACATGTTTAGTAACAGAACGTCGGAAACAATCATGAAAAACATTGCACTTTGCCTTTCAAAGAACATATCATCCTACAAAGCAAAAAATTAAATAAAGTTATAAAATTACCATAAACATAAATCTAACACTCGGATGTCTTAGCTAATACAATTAATAAAAGAAGTAATACTTTAATGGTTAGTAATTATGAAGACTCTGTCAGCATTTTGAAAAAAGATTCATCAAAGAGTATGCAATTGAGGAAATTTAGTTCAACCAACTTCAAAGCTGAGATGAACATTATAAAATATTCTCTAAAATGTTGAACGACATATTTTAATAGCACTATTTGTCATCAAAGTTTCAAATAGAAATATTCTTATGGGTCTTATTGTGGCATTCATCTTTTTATCAAAATAAATCAAAACAATGCACACAGATTTTGTATCGTCTATTTTTCATTGGGGGCCAAAGCAATTGGCTCATCAAATTCTCATATTATTTGATCGGTAGTAGCCTCAACCACTTTATTAATATAAGAGAATTTTTGTAAATATAAAGAAAATTCTCACTGCAGTAGATCCCTCGACTTGCAAGTTGGCAGGCCTCTCTTTGCGTGCATGTGCAAGGATGTCATTTTTCTATTAACAAAAACAAATGAGTATATCAGAATAATAGACTAAAGAAGACCTTATGCAAGGAAATCAATTTCATCTTTATTAGATACACAAACAATGAAAGCATGATGGCTTAGTATTAGAAATGGCGCACAATGGATTCTTGACTAAACCCTGAAATGCAAAAGCATATAACTGACTATGAGAATAATCCAATGAAATCTCAACACAAAATAACATGAAATCGCTAAGAAGCAAAAGCACACCGAGAGGCAAACATGGTGATGAGCTGTATGGCCATATAAAAATGCTCATACTTAAGCAAAAGCAGTCAGAGAGCTGTTACTGGAATATTCAGATAGGTAGTGGGGCCCGCCTTCGAAAAAATATAAAGGGGGCTGACCGGTCACGTTTGGATCTGACGGACCCCCCATGTTTGTTGGTTTCGTTGGTTTTGTTTTTCTTCGCACCGGGTCAATCGCCATGGCTCTGCTTACAGAACTCGGAGCCCTTGGTGAGCACCTGACATTAATGTTTGGATTAGAAAGTAATCATTATTCCAACTGGGTTGGATTAAAGCTGAAATATCCTCAATTAATTGTTTGATTCCACCAGAATCAAACCGAAAATTTTCACAACTAAGATCACCTTGTTTCATATAAAAGAAAAAAAATCTGGCTGGTTATTGTTAAACTTTGCAATCCAATTACCTGGCATAGAGAAGCAGGTATGCACACTTTGATAAGACAACCTCTAGAGGAACCAACGTCACCTGAAATGAACCAATCAAAATCAAGCACCATGTTAGAACTACATAAAAGAAGAACTACGAATGAAAGTCCTATTAGAGTTCTTTTCAACATGAACCACTGAAAAAACATAAATTCTCACAATGTTTCCAAAAATGAGAGATATAACATGAAGCAGCTTTGGCAAGGTTCAGAATATTACAAAAAAGAGAAGAAAACAGATATTTGGTTGGTAAGGTTTGGGCAGTTACCATGTTGTCGTTGATCTCATACCATATCCCATGAGTATCCTTCACATAGCATACATAGTGACCAGAAAAGGCAGCATTGTTGACATCTCGGTGGATAACGACAGCATAGAGACTGTAGACAGGCGACGTATCGTCAGTGCCACTCATGTATCGGGCCAGATTCAGGTGCTCTGGAAACCGTACTGCCTTATTTATCTTCCCATGAGAAGAGTATATGAGGAGAGCGGGAACTTTTCATATCTAGGCACTTCAATCAACAACCAAATTTTTCCATCAAAAAGTACCAAACACAAAATAAAATTCATATGCAAGGTAAAAGCTCAAAAAACAAACATAAAACCAAGCAAAACCAACCCAACTGCAATTAGCAGAGAAATAAAAGTTGATAATTACTTGGCTTTCCTTGGTTCTCCCACATGCCGTTTAGTATTGACATGTTTTCATATATCATACACAAAAGCAAGAGCGCAATAATCATACTTCATACCTTGTTATATTATAACTTGCTAGCATCAATAGTTGGCTGAGACAAAATTGGGAGTTTGATTTATTTCTCCATGTAGACATAAGAAAGACATCTCTATCTGGAAGCTTGAAGTGCTTTTTTTATTGTAGATTATCTTTGAGATTTAAATGTTTGAGGCTTGGTTACCATTTGGCCCTTAAGATTTTATTATTCCATATTTTGAGTTTCACCATCCATTTATATCAAACAATGCAATAAGTGCAGAAAATCAATTACTTAATTTCAATTTGACCTTCTCTTTCTCCGCTGATACCTGTTAAGCTAAATCGGTCCAGAAAATATTAATTAGCAGCAAATCATATAAGTGTAGAAAACAAAGAGAAGCACAATGACCCTCTCGCTGGAAACTTTAGTAATGCTTTCAGATTACAGGCAGAGTGGCCAGCCCACTCGAGCAGCTCGAGCACTTGGATCAGTCGTCGTGGTCTCGCTTGGCCTTTTCGCTGGCATATTTAGTGAAAGAGAGAGAAGTGCTTCAGATCCACCTAAAGGATTAGAAAATCCTATCAATAGAAGGCATAGTTTGGCTTCAGCTTCACCTATATCATATCCTTCAACAAACGGTGAATACAAATCATTATAAGATTCATTAAATATAAATGAGTTTATATAGAAATTCAATTCAAAGATAGAGAGTGCTTTGTAAAGAAAAATTAAAGGATGCAAACAATTGTACCTTCGTCATCCCTAAGCGTAAAAACAGTAAGCATGGATCACTATCATTAATCCCTGTCAATAAGACACCCATGAGCACACAAAACATAACCAAAGGGACATCAAAATAGGCGCATAAGAAGAATCACGATATGCACTTTTTGTTTAATTTTTTTTTTGAAAAAAACACAAAAGAACCTGAAAATCAGAAAGGAGCAAATTTAACATCGAACCTGAAATAATAAGAAATTTTTGAATCATTCAACAATCACTTACGATAAGCTGAAAGAAAGAATCGGTAATTGCAAAGAGATATTCAGAGCTGAGTTTCAACCCCACGTTCCTTTTATTTGGATGAAAAGCAAGGCAATATTTGAGTACCAATAAAAGAATCGCATTGTTATCAGCCGGAAAAGGTTCCAAAAAATCAAAAGGAAAAAAAGAAAAGAAAAAGTGTGACGAAAGCGTACCAGGGAGGATTGGAATCAGCTGAGCCGATCTCTTTGAACCAAACACGAATCGCCCGGGCGGCCGACGGAACACAGAGAGAACTGATTGGCCAAATTCGCTTCTCTTCTCTCTCTAAATTGCAAACCCTAAGAAAAACCACGAAAGAAGAAAGCCGAGAGGATGCCAACAAATACGACGGAGAAAAGCCGAAGAAAAACCCTAAGAAAAAGGAAGCCGAAGAAAAATCACGAAAAAACCACAGAAGAAGAAAGCCGAAGAAAAAAGGAAGGAAGGTGAGGAGCTCGTGCAGCGAAGAGTTACGCATTAGTAAGAGGTGCAGCGAAGAGTTACGCGTCAGGTGGGTAGGGAAGCGACGAAAGCTCTCTATTCTCTGCATCTCTATTGTATATTTGTATGGTTGTAGGAATTTTAGGAATAGAGAACGAATGCTGGGAGAGGAGAGAAAGAAGGTTGGAAGCGGTGGCGTCAAGGGGAAAAATATAAAAAATTAATGGGCTTCGTACTGTGGCAAGCGGAAAATAGAACACGTAGGCAGGCGTTACACGTGTTCAACAGAGAAAAAACAGGAAAAAAAACAAACAACACTGTTCATTCAATGAACAGTGAAAATGTTGAGCAATGATATAGTGTAATGTAATGTAATGATGTTATCACCTACAAAATTGTCAACTCACAATAATTCCGCCCCAACGTGCGGGTTAGGCTGGTGCTAGGCGCAGTTAAACTAATGGAAATTGGTGAGTCATTTCTTAGATGAAATTTTGGCCCACTACCAACTGAAGATAGTACAAATTAATGTTTGATTATTGCCTTATTGGTGAGACGTCAATTTGTACCATCAGATAGTATACAAGAACCAGAGATTTGACAAAATTCGCATGAGTCCGATCCGGCTCGAAAATCTGAGGTCGCGATCTGATTCGATCCGATCTGAAGGTAAATTTGTGCGGACTCGTCGGGTGACAAGAACGGGTAGCGGTCAATATTATGGGAAAAAAATTCATGTTAAACCTGGCACGATCCGTTCCGACCAGTTTAACCCGTCATTAACTCGTGCAAGATCATGACAACCCGTCCAAACCCATTTAAACCCGCCCAAACCTATGCAAAATCCATGCAAATTCGTACAAATCCGAGAATAACTCGGCCAAACCCTGGAATAACCCGGCCAAATCTGGGAATAACCCATTAAATAAAAAAAATCAGAAAATTCGAAAAAAGAAAAAAAATTTGGCCAACCCAATCCGGACCGAACCCGGCCCGAACTCGTCGGGTTGCTAACCCACAGGTCTTAGATGGGTTGCAACTAAAGGTGGAATCTGACCCGACTCGAGAAACCCGCCCGACCCAACCCGACCTAAACCCTACCTAACCCGATATTTTGATAAAGTCAAACTACCCGAACCCGACCCGACCCGAGATGATCCGTAATCCGAGACGAAGCGACATATGAGCGACATGAGCCCGACCCGACCCGACCCCAAGAGGACCCATAATCCGAGATGGCGCAACACATGAGGACCCTAGCCTAGGGATGGCAGCTTGGCCCGCCGGCCCATCGGCCCGCATATGCCTACCCGGCCTAAGCATTATACCCACCTGGTCCATTGTCATGGAGGGTCGGGTAGGGCCGGGCCTATGGACGGGCCGAGGCGGGCTATGGGCTGTGAAGTTGTACCCATGGGCCGATTATAATATTGAATTAGATTGGATCTTAGTATATGATGTGAGGCATGAATAGATTTGGCTAATTATAATACTGGTAGCTGATTATGATATCAAATTATCAGACGATATTAATCTGAAATTCTAAAATTATCACAAATTTTACAATTCAGTAATTACAAACTGTACATTCAATAATAAAAAAAATATATTTTATTTGATGCGCTGATGTTGTGATGCACTAGAGTATTGGATGGGCCTGTGCGCGTAGCCCATGGGTAGGCCGGGCTGCCAATTCTAAGCCCACCTCCGCGGGCCGGGTAGGTCGGGTATGACATTTTTGCGGGCCGGGTAGGCCGCGTGATAGGCAAAATACCCGCGGGTAAGGCCCATTGACATCCCTACCCTAGCCCGACCCGACTTGTAACCCGAGATGGAACGACACATGAGGATCTTAACCTAACCCGACCCGATTTGACCTGATACAACTTGTAAATTGATCTAATGCTATCTTGACCACATCATAATCTAATTTTACTAACAAATTAACATCAGAGAAAATCAAGATTTACTAACACAATTCAATAACGCAACCCGATCTTGTTCGGTTGAAAGTTTTCGATGCAACCTGACCCGAACTCGACCCGACCCGTCACCCGAAAAAGGCCGATGCGACCCAACCCGAAACCCGACCAGACCTTGCACGACCCAACCCATGACCTGAAAGTTGTCAACACATGACGATCTGAAAACTGACCTGACCCCAACCCGACTATTGTAGATAGTCAACTAACCCAACTCGACCAGAACTCGCTCGACCAACTGACTTGTGACTTGCCACCTCTAGCTGCGACCAACTTAAAATTTTTGACCTGTCAAAACCCGTCGACATGTCCAACCCATGATCCGCCAATCCGTTGACCCAGGCGGGTTTGGCTCGACCCAGTCCCTTTTGAAATGCCTAACAAAGACATATATCTATAATAAACTAATCCTAAAGTACAATCTAAGATTCATGGTCCGTTTGGAACTTAAGAAATATCGGAATAAAACTCTATTTTAACACGAGAGGAATGTCAAACATTAAATGAAAGAATAGAATAGTGGATAAAAGAAGTTATTTCGATTTATCACCATATAGATGGAACATCATAATACACTATTTCATATGATAAAATTAGCAACAAAATTTGCAATGTAATTATCAATATTTTAGTATATTATATATACTTTATTATTATTGTTAATATTATTATACCTTTATTATTAAATAATATGGTAATTACTATTAATTTTTTTTAAATAATGCTTATTATTATAATTTATGTTATTATTATTATATTGCATCTATTATTAAAATAATATTAATAATTAATATAGTTTATTATTATTACTAAAATATCATTATTATTTGATTATGTTGTATTATATTTATTAATTAATAATATTTTATTCTACTATTTACTTAATTATTATTATTATTGTTATTTAATATTCTTATATTATATTGTATCTTTATTTTATTATTTTAAAATAATAATATCATTATAAATATTATATTTTTTTCTTATATTATCATTATTAACAATTATGTTATTAACAGTTATTATTGTTAGGCAAAAAACTTGGATACCCCAAAAGATGGGTACACCGAGTACTCTAGCTCATTTGTATCGTTCAATTCATCGAGATTGGTGAAAAGTGATTCACTTTAACTTTAATTGTGTTTTCCAAGAAATCACTTTTCACCAATTTCGATGAATTGAACGCTCCAGTGAGCTAGTGTACATGTTTAATAATAACTGATAAATACTAACATTCTAAAAAGTGTTACACGAATAAAACCGTGTCCAGTAAATCCATTGCTTCGTTGGTGGCTTGCCTCTTGCGACCGCCATCGCAAGTGAGAAAGAAACCTTGCACGACAGTCCTGAAAATATTTACTTTCATCTGTAATAGGAAATTGAAAATTGAGAATGGTGAATGAAACGGGTTGAACACAACATGCGACTAATTCAGTGTAGTAATTAATGTAACATGTTAATATTTCTTCCTATATAAATTGGAAGATTTCACTCTACTAGAGATCTCTTATGTTACTTTATTTTATATATTTTGACATGGATCAATTTGAACGGTTGAATTTGAATCACAAACATGTTCTTATATTTTGTGCAGCAGTTTGAATTATGAAGCAATATAGTTTGTATTGATTTATTTTACAAGATCCAAATTCGTCATGAAACAAAACAAAAATAAAATGAATTTTTCTCTTTTGTCATGAAACAAAACGAAAATGAAACGGTTAACTAAACAAATATTTTCATTCCGTTAAATATTATAGTGCAAAATATCACGAAATTTTGTATTTCATTTGTTTCGTGACAAACAAAACGATAAAGAAGCGATTTCTGTAAAACGAAACAATTATCGAAATAAAATTTTGTTTGCGACTTTTTGCCTTGTTGTTAATATCATAATTTTTATTTAATTTAGAAAATAATGAATATTTTTTAACTTATTATATTATTTAGTTTATTATTTTTATCATTATTATATTATGTCATCATCATTATTATCTTAATTATCAACATTTCTACTATTTCAATACTTGTTAAACAACAATTTGACTCTTCCGAATAATAAAAAATATCATTTTCTACCACTCTTTCAAAATTACACTATTCTATTTTTACTATTCTAAATTACGCTCTTATGTCCTATTCTTTGTTTTGCCGAACATACCCAAAATGTTGTTGATCGGGTTCATTGTAGCATGCTATCCCAACTGAATATATGCTGCCCAATTTCTAGTTCCATCAAATTATCAATTATTTAAGAACAACATACGAAAGTTGATCTCTTTCAATACGTAAAGTAAAACTATCTTTTTCCCGTCAATCCTCAAGCCAATCAAACACTACTTATAAAGAAAAGAAAAGAAAAGAAAATACTAAATGCGTTGTGTAGTACACAGCTCGAGGTTCTCGGCTTTTAACACTTTTGGCGGACATAAATCTTGTGGAAAGCAAAGTGAAACAAACTTTTCAGCATGATCATTTTCATTAGTTTTGTGTTTAAGTACGTTTAAAGAATGAAATATAACTGTTGTAATTCAATAATCACAAGAGAAGGATCTTAGTGGCCCCCATTATCTTATTTTATCTTCTCAACGCAAGTCTATATTATTTTTTTTATTTCGCCCCCATTATCTTATTTAATCTTATCAACAGAAGTCTATATTATTTTTTATTTCATAAGAATACCGGAATAAACCATAGCAGCTAGTAGTCTAGTGAAAGTTTCAATCAAAAAAAAAAAAGGTAGTCTAGTGAAAGAGTAGTTTGGCTTCAAAGAGAGCGAGAATTCAGGCCTTCACTATTAAGAAAAATAATGATAATTTCAGAAATAAAAACAGAGAACTTCACATTTTTACACAATCTCTTTAGCATTTGCAATCACAGAACTTTGGTCTGTTAACACAAAACAGAACTACAAATGATAATTAACGATATTGATGCCATATTGACTTGTAAGGAAACTTAAGCGCTGTTGAACAAAATCAAGGGTTATCTGAGGCTTTATTGGGAGGCTGGATAATAAATCAAGCTAACAGGGAGTGTGAAACAAAGGTATCATACCTATGTAGATACGATATGCACCAATACCTGCTTTAATGATTGAGATAACAAAATGAATGCAACTCTCCTCTTTATTAATTCCCCCAATATATGTTACATACTGGTACAGGTGACAAAGTTTTAGAAGAAAATTAAAAGAAATGTTTGACAGTTTTGAGTTTTGCAATGATATGTCGATGAGGAAACATACACAGATACAATTAAAAAGAATTATAGTTGCAAATGTAAAAGCTTTCATTTTATACAAATAATTTTACATCACAGTAAAAAGTAGCCAAAATCATCATATTTACAAAACAACACCTTAGGCCCCTCAGGTACATCTGTTGTTTCAAGCAGTATATTTTTCTAGACTATTTTTTCACATGGCAATACTACACTACTACCATATCGAAGGCTTTTGAACTGAACATATAGTCCTGTTTCTCTATTAATCATAAGCAAGAAACCACCCACAGATATTGCCTAACAAGTTATAACTACATAAACTAAAAATGTATCTCAAATAAGAGAAACAAAGAAAAAGCATCAGATCAGATCTCACAATTACACATACCTTTCTGACTTGTCTGACAATCCACCGCAGGGCCACAGCTCTCCTCCCAGCCTGACGCCGCCATGTCATAACATTTCAAGTCACCAATCTCACACTGTTTCTGAAATGGGAAATTCCCAATTTCGGAATCTATTTTAGTTTTGAAATCCAAAAGTATGCTTCTCAGCCTAACCACCTCAGCTTCAAGTGCTGCTTGACCTTGCAACCTTTTCAAAAGCTGTTGATTGATTATCCTAAGTTTCTTTGCCTCCTCTTCTAAGAAGGCAGTATGAGCTTTCTTCTTCTCCCTGTACTTGCGTACTGCTTCACGGTTGCCTAACGGTCGACGTGTCTTTTTGGGGCTGGAATTGGGCTCATCAGCCAGTTCTGATTCACCTATAGAGTCAAACACTTGCGTGTGTGTGTGGTGACACGTGTGGGTATGTGAAGTGGCAGCCTGTCCACGAGGGTTGCATGTGTGAGTGTGCGTGCAAGAGGTCCGTGTGTTCTTCATGTATTCTTCAAAGTAATCTGCCATCTCAGAGTTAGGTAACAGTAGCTGGCTTGACAAGTCTAATTGTCCATCATCCATATTTAATTGGGGCTTTAAAAATGCTCAGCTGGGAATTTTGTCGAATACCTCCTGGTAGACCATTGACGAGGTGTTTTCTTCAAGAATTGAAGCTCGGTTCGTTAAAAGGCTGTTTGATTTGAATGATCCAAATAAAAGATAAAATAGCATTCTGTAATAGTGTCAAAATATCTCTGATTGATTGTCCGAATTTTGGAATAAACCGATGCCCTAAAGTTTTGTTTAGCTGAGACTGTTAAAAGCCACTGAAATCTAGCAAAGCCAGAACAAAATCTCTAAGAAAACGAAAACGGACGCACAAAATTTCGCCAAATAATTGTCGGTTTAGGTAAACAATCGAAGCAATTGAAAAATCCAACAAATTAAGCGATACCTAGATAGGAAAATATCTTCCAAGTGTCAAAATCAGCGTTAAGGCTAGGCTTTAATGGAGAAAAGGAAAGTATTGACAATTTTGCTTCTTCTCAGCTCTCAAATCGACACGACAGAGATTTCACGAACCGATGGAAGAAGGCATCAGACCTAGCAAAGGGACACAAAAAGATAGAGCCTTTATCGCTCCGCTCTTTTTCTCTTTTAAAATTTTTTTCCCCTTTTTCCCTGAACTTTTTACATATATGCTATCAGTTCAATGAAGTTCTGATCCTCTGCAACGCAGCACTGCGCTACAGGAATTACGGTCACTTGATTATTAGAAACAGAGATTCTAAGGATCTGTTTACACGAATCTTAATGCAATTGAACGAATAGAAAATCTTTTTGCATGATACAGCGCAGCACTTGATATTCCCCCACACGAGAGAACCTTATATCATCGCGTTATTTCTTTTTAGAAAGAAAAAAGAAAACGTTTCAGCAATAGTGTGGACTGTGGGGAACAGAATCTACCAAAGAAAAAAAAATCAAAAATACAAGGCAAGCTCAAATGGTTTTCTTATCCTCTGGAATTTGTCTCACCGTAGAATATCAATTTTAGACTTGGATCGGATTCACCAAGGCAGGAAAGCAATGGATTGACTGGATAATTTAAATGATTATTATAACATAATTTCTAATTATTCAGTTCAATGGTGAAGTTGTAATTAATAATTTCTTTTAAAATTAGTGGGGAGTGCTCACCTTTTCATTTTTCACTCAAAAAATGAAAAAAATTCAAGTACAAAGAACCAAACCTTATATGTCTATTAACTCTCATCTTTATGCTATATATCTAGAGGTGGCAGAACCCGACCCGATTCGAGAAACTCGTCCGATCCGATCCGACTTGAATCCGATCTGACTCGATATTTGTATAAAGTCAAACAATCTGAACTCGACCCGATCCAACTCGAGATGATCCGTAACCCGATACGAAGCGACACATGAGCGGCCTGAGCTAGACCCGACCCAAGACGACCCATAACCCGAGATGGTGCAGCACGTGAGGACCCTAGCCCAACCCGACCCGAGACGATCCGTAACGCGAGATGGAGCGACACATGAGGACCCGAACCCGACCCGACTTGACCTGATACAACATGTAAATTGATCTAATCATATCTTGTCATCATCATAATCTAATTTTACTAACAAATTAACATCAGAAAAAGTCAAGATTTACTAACACAATTCAATAACGCGACCCGATCTTATCTGATTGAACTTAAAAACTCAAAATAATACTTGAAAGTTGTCGGTGCAATCCGACCCGAACCCGACCCGGTCTCGCCCGACCCGACCCAAGACCCGAAAGTTGTCGATGCAGCCCGACCTGAAACCTGACCCGGTCTCGCCCGACCCGACCCGTCGACTCGACCCGAAACCCAACCTGACCTCACCCTACCCGACCCGTCGACTCGACCCGAAACCCAACCTGACCTCACCCGACCCGACCCATGACCGAAAAGTTGTCGACACATGACGACCGGAAACCCGACCCGACCCCAACCTGACTATTGTAAACAGTCAAACTAACCCGCCCGATCGACCGACCCGAACCCGCCCTACCGACCGACTCGACTTGCCACCTCTATATATACCCTGTACCAGTATCTATTGGTCACCCTTTTCTATTCGGTACTAAACATATATTGATCCCCTACATTTTTTATCCATAAGACATACTCTAACAAGTTAATCCATCGGTGATCAGTCTTAAAGTTGATGCATTTATATTGGCTAACAAAATCACAAACTAAAAGCGAAAAGTTGAAGATTAGAATAGCATTTTTGTCTTCCATGCACCCTTCTCTGTATTACAAAATGTTTTTGCATTATGTTACATATGGTCGACTCCCTCCTCATTAGCCCTTGCTTTGACTGTTTCATGTGCACATGCATTGTCCATCTCATACTGAACTATCTCTGAAGTCACCTCAGCTGGAAGCAACCTTGCCATCTCATCTAGAAGCATCACACCATTGCTCTTCCTGGTCAGCCATTGATCTACCTTGTCCTTCATATCTTGTGTCATAGCACCTGACCAATATGAGAGAATTTTTTTAATCTTTATGCAAAAAGTGTGAATTGAGTGTTGGTGTTTATCATTAAAATAGTAATTGGTTCTATCAAGTCATCCCAGCCACAGCACGGCAGTAGCCACAATACCATAGAGGGTGTTATCAGATTTCTCAATTAGAATATATAGTTCAACAAGACTTTCTGGCTGATTGCTCTCCAAATCAAATATCCAGCACCACACATGTATAATATTAAAACACTGAAAAACAAGTGATCAGTAGTTTCATCTTCATCACAGTGTACACACTTTATATTACATTATCATCCTCTCTTGCTCAAATTTGTCCTTACTAAAATTTTATTTTTTGCTACCAGCCATAAAAGAATTCTAATTTTTAGGAGAATAGACAATTTCCAAATGTTAACCCATATTGTGGTTTGTACTCCACTATCAATTAACCACAAATACATTTTACTGGTTTTGAATTGACCAGTGCCTTGCCATTTGATTTTATCTGAGGTATCAGACAAAGAGAAATATTTAAGTAACATATGTTGCATTTGACAAAACAATCTTCATTATATCTCTGACAGGTTCATTCTAAACTTTATAACACCAAACCCTTGGCTAGCAATCTCACTCACATAAATGATAGTATTGATACAGATTTGGTATAGAGAGGGATATAGTATGCATAAAGCCACCTCTCCACACCATTTATCTGTCCAGAAATCAGTTGTGTAGCCATCACCAATTTCTATAACTCTGTTTATTTGAATAATAGGTATCAATCTATTCAGTTTTTTCCAAAAGTCATACCAATTAGCTTGATTATGTGAAATGTGATGTTTTATCTTGAGAACTTCCTTCCACCATCATGTGCAAGCAGGATTATTACATCTCCAAATCCATTTGCTTAGTAAAGCTATGTTCATCTCTTTTAGGTTCAACACTGCTAAGCCTCCTGACTGTTTTGATCTACACATTTTCTTTTTTTCCCCAGAATCCCATAACATATTCATTCTTATTTGATCTAGTTGATATCTAACTTTATATGGGGCTAAGTGAAAGCTCATAAAATAAAGAAGAAGTGAGGATAACACACTATTTATCAGTGTGACTTTGTCACCAATGGACAGGAATGCCCATTTCCAACATTACAATTTTTGTTGAAATCTTTCAACTACCACTTCCCATTATTGAACTCTTATTCTTTTCTAGTGGATTGAGATTTCCAAGTACCTCAGTGGCCAGTGAGCACTCTTACACTCAAATATTAAGGTCATTCTGTTACATGTATCAATATCCAAATTTAAGGGATAAATTTTACATTTATCATAATTTACTTTCATACATGACAGTGATTCATAGCCAATGAAAATCCACTTAATCACTTGAAACATTTGTTCATCTGCTAGGGTGAAGATCATTGTATCATCTGCATATTGGAGGTCTGTTGTCTGGAATCTCCCTTATATTTCAGGACCTAAGCCTCTGATTAAACTAGCATTTCTTGCTTTTTTCATCATCTGGTTTAAGGTATCTGCAACCATATTAAATAAGATAGGTGAGAGGGGTCTCATTGCTTGAGACTTCTTTTACTTTCAAAGTATCCATATAATTTTCCATTAATATTCACACACACTTGCCCTCCCACTAGTAATGATTTAATCCATTGAATGCATAATGTTGGGAAACCTCTAGCTAACAACAGATCAAAGAGAAATTGCCAATTAACCCCCTATCATAAGCTTTTTTCTAAATCCATTTTAAGAACCAACATTTTCATTTTTTTTTCTTTTTAGTATCATGTATTATCTCACTGACACAAACTACATTATCCAAAATGAACCTATTTGCATCCTGGGATTGATCAATCATATTATTTATGATTAGTTCTAATCTTATAGTCAGCACATTGGATACAAAATTATATATGCAATTTAGAAGTGAAATGGGTCTGTATTATTTTATTTCCTCAGCATTGAGGACTTTGGGAATCAGGCAAACCATAGCCTTATTTACTTTTGGACTTTTGGCATATCAAATTCTCCCATATAGAATCATGTCAAATTGTGAAACCCGTAAAGTTTCAAGCAGTTTAAAATCACAAATCAAATTAAAAGTTTACAAGTTATTAATTTGGTAATTAATGTTATAGAAGCCTAAAAATTTAAAGTACCAAATTTTATTTAAGATAAATTATATAAACTGTCAAACTGTACAAGTTAAAAATCTGCACCACAAACGTATGACGAGCTGTCTGACCCATTCGAGTTTAATAATCAACCTATTGCACAAGGGGTCACACGGACTAGATATTAAACCAACCGAAATTTAAGAAAAACGATTGAATTAGTTCGAATTGGTGGTGTTACATCGACACTGACTCGTTCGGGTCGTTTTTAAAGTACGCAGCGAAGCGCCACACCAACAGCCACAAGGAAATGTATACAAAAGGAGTTGATGCACTCCTTTGGCGGAGAGCTCGAGGCTCTGACAGTCTCTTCTGGATCCCGAGCGACGCTGCTCTACAATCGATAGTGAAACGGGTCGGATAAATGTAGACAACGGACAACAACTCCACTTCTCACGAAAACTATGCCACGTCGGATCCCACGCGCCTAGACAACCTCCCTGCACTCTCTCTCTCTCTCTGCGACGCTGCCTAGGGAACGAAAATCCCTGACACTTACCCTTCCCCATGTCTATTATACCTCATTTTATTAATCCTTCTATCCTTATCTATTTCTCCTTATCCAATAAACCGCTGCCACGTCACCGTCTCTCTCTCTCCTCTCTCGCCACTCCCCTCAGCATACCCCTCTTCTCTCACCCTTTTTTCTCCCCCATCCCGTCATTCTCTCCCCATCTCATTAATTCCCCTTCTTTTCTTTCTTTTGACCATCTCTATCCCGTATCTCACGGCCTTACCTCTTTCTTCCTTTTATCTCGAATAGAGATCGACCTATATGGATCTCTCTCTCTCTCTCTCGCTCACTCTGTCAGGAGTTGCCTTGTCACCTTGTCAGTTCTCTTCCGTACCCTCCCCCTATTCCCCTATGTCGGGTACTATTGATTATCTCCTCTGCTGATTTGCTCGAAGCTCTCTGACCCACTTATCCCTTCTCTCGCGAATTCTCCCGTCACTTCACCTTTGCGATTGCTATGATCCCCTTGACCTGGCCTGCTCCTGTTGCTACATATAACACTGCCTCTCCCTCCTATTCTCCCTCTTTGCTTGCTGCTCATGTGTTGAGAATAGACAAAAATATTGAAAGAAAACCGGAGTTTTTGAATTTTAAAAACTCAGTAAGGGAAAAGGGAGCTAAGAAGAGAGCTTGGCCGGCAAGGAGGTGACGGTGAAACTGAACTATTCCTAGCCTAGCTACTCAAATCCTTCCATATCCGTGCTGGTAAACATTGGCACCAGAATTCCCTTTTTTCTTTATAAACCGTTTGATTTGTCCTTGTGCTTTGCGTATTGCTGCTGTTTGTTTTATTTCCTTCTGTGTTAAATGCCTGACTTGCCTTGCGACCTTTTTGTGGTGTGACGATGTGTGTTGTGGATGCTTACCTTTATAACTCGGTTGTTGAAATTGCTTGTGAGGGCCTAACCTGGTGATTACTTGTGGTGCTGGCACCATTTCGAACTGGGTCAAAGGGGGTGCCAGCCCAAAACATGCCTATGGTTTAATTACTGGTACATCTAGATTTCTTGCTGTGATTGTGCTTAAAATTTTGACAGTATTACCTATGCACTGTACGAGGGAAAAAGGGGGGACCCTGGGTTATGTTAATGCCAGTTCTACTGGTATCTGAGCACTGAACTGTTTTGATCCTAGCCTTTTTGGGTACTGGTTTGGGTTACTGGTGTCCCTTTTGTGTTGCTTTTGATCGCTGCTTGGATTTGTTGGGTTCTGTCGTGAGGGGTGAAACTGGGCCAGAGGTGATGACTGGTCCAGTAAAGATTTAATTACACCCTAGAAATACTATTAGGCCTTTGATGGGCCTTTGGGAACGGTTACTTGGACCTTTGGATTTATAAGCAAATGGACCCTTAACAGATACTACAAGGAATAGATTTAAAAGTGCATAATTAAATAAATGGCACTAAGTATTTTTGGGCTTGGGCCCTGTTTGGGCCGAATTGGGTATAAACAGATATTACACAACGGTGGCCCTACCCATAATACTTAGTGACTAGACCCAAGGGAGTAAAGGACCGAGAAAGGTATTAAATTGGGAAATGACGACCTATAGTCCGTGCAGCACGAGCTTCGGCTATGACGCACGAGTACGGACTTCCGATCCCACTCAGGATTAACACACAAACACATAATTAATTAAAATTGACCAACTTGTGCTTTTATGTATTTTTCTATACTATATTTCGCACAAAATAATATTAACGTATAATATTCGAGGTAGCTATATAGTAGGATAGTTGTATAGGTACGACAACGTATCTGAGTTAATGACATGTGACTGGCAATTATACGTGACGATTAAATTAATTAAATATTTATAATAATATGATAAATTAATTATAAAACAAGTTAAATATAGTATATGTATATATATATATATATATATATATATAAAGATATTAGTAAAATATCACACATCATCGATAAAATCGGACTGAGTATAATTATATGTATAATAATATATATTGATCAATTTTCTATATCACCATATATGACCCAAATTAATTATGTTCGATATACGCACGTAAATACGACTAAGTAGCATTTTAATATAAATATATATATAGGTCAATTCTTCTAAAACATGAAATATAATACAATACTTAAACTACATATAGCACACTAAATAAATAAGTATAAATATACAAATAATGTTACATATAATTCATATAAAAACACATAAATTCGACTAGGTAAAATAGCTAATTACGATAATATATATATTTATCAATTTCTCTATAAGCACAATAATAATATGCATATATAACTACTAGAATATTTTACTTTCTTCTTTGCTTAGTTTAATTAAAAGTCCAACTAAAAGTAGTTGAATTTATAACATGTTTTCCTCGCGATGTCCTTTTATTACTATTCTGTAGACTATCGTCCTGACGTCAAAATAAAAGGGAAGTAGTAAGAACTTAAAACTTCACAGAAATTAAGTAAAGGAATAGTGACATAGGATTCACACCCACTCGCCGTGCAGCAAAGACACTGCACGGTAAATTGATCAAGTAAGAATACTAACTAAAGTAAGTTAGGAGCATCAAGGACGTCTCAACGCATAGACTATGTTTCTGATTAATTACTCACTGAATCAACAACAAATAACTGATAAAATCCCCATCGTCAAAGTAGGAGATTTAGCTGACTCGTATCCACTCGCGGACGAGGTTGCTGCTGACGACGTCGTCGCTGACTCAGACGCGGACGGATCAGAGCCGCCTTCGGAGTAGAGTCTGCTCTACGCTTCTCTCCATATCTCCCGGGTGCGGGTTCCTGGGGTTTATACCCTTGTCTAGGATATAGGAACCAGGCCATATCCTTTCTTTTTCTTTTATCCGAATTGAGGTACCAATAATTACCAACTGTTATAAACAGGCCCGTAGAACTTGAACTGTCATAATTGCATACCGGTTAATGTACCAAATAATGAGACCAACCTGCATTGCATGTCATCTGCATTCATAATGCACGTAAGATCTGGTATACGGATCGTATAAGTTATTAGATACTTATAGGTAGATGCGTAGCAAATATTATATGTATTACGTTGGGAGTGCTGAGTGTCGGGCCGGTGAGATTTAGATTGGGTGTAGTCTGGATGCATCGTGACGGTTGGATTACGTACGCAAGCTCAATGCCCGTGGGATCCACTCGTCGGGATGTCTTTAAGGACACGCAATCACTTCTCACCAACGATGTTCGTCACTCGATGACTCGTAGTGCCAGTTGAGAGTTTATTTTTAAATCTCCATATTACCTATATAATATTATTATAATATTCTCTAAGAGTGAATAAGGTCGGTGTCTCAGTTTAGAGTGTGCGCGCCATATGTGAGGTATTGGAGCTATTCCGTTCTTTATATATTTCTATTAGCCGATGTTTCGAGATCTCTAAATATTCGAAGAACTTCCTCCTTTGGCCCCTGGTTGGTACAGAGGAAGTCTGGGGCTCCCCTTTGGCCCTTGGTTGGTACAGGGAGTTCCCATTCTATTATATTCTTTTCAAACGGGTAGTCGGTTCCTTATTTCCGTATGGCAACTGAGGCCGAATTTCTTCTTTAGTTTCATTTTGGTGAGGTAGGCACAGGAATTCGTTTTTGACTAAGTGAGTGTGTGTTGTTCGAAGCCGCTCATATGTCCAGGGCGTTTCGTTCTGGAAACTCAGAATTCGTTTATGTTTGGATGGCTTGATTACGAGACCCGTCTAAGGGGGCGAATTCCTGTGTTCTACAACTGGGATTTCTTTTGGGTGATAAATTGATAAAGTTCGTACTATGTGTATAATTAATATTCTATTAGATTCTTTTGGGTTTCTTTCACGACTCTATGTTCGTACCTAGGTCACTTTAGTCTGGTTATTCTTAGAAGTATGGTAATACCAGTAAAAGTGCAATAATTTATTAGGTTAAAAAGTGCATTTATTAAATACCAAGTGTTGGCTTGGGTTCCACCCTAGAGAATGGTATAAACTCAAAGGCTGGACCTTAATCCGCACTGAGATTTATATCTCACGTTTCCACGTTGGTTGTGGGGTCCAGGTGAGGAGTCTTTTGTTGTCCATGAGGAGCGCGCTAGGATGGAGTTTCCCCGGCGTCTTCCGTTTTGATATATCCCCTCATTTTGCTTATCTTTTGTTTCTTATTAGATTAGTTATTGTAGTAGGATAGCAAGAATGGGTCTTGCGACCTTTGGTGAGACCGTCCTCTTTTGTATATATTTTATCTTTCGTTGCTTCCGCTGTACATCTTGTAAATAGACGCTGGTGTTAATGAAAATATGACCTTTGGATATTCATGTATTGTGTGCAGTATGTGTGCTGTCCCTTTTATTAAATAAAACTTGTCACGATTATCTTATTTCTATAATAATAAATCAAGCCTTTCGTGTACTTGTAAACAAGTACACGTGGCGGGATTTACACCTCTAAGTTATTCATTATTTCTGGGGTGTGACATCCTTCGGTGGTATCAGAGCGAGGTTGATGAAACGTGCTAAGACACGAAATCAATCATGTGAACAACGTGACCACTCGCCTCTAGGCTAACGTCCGAATAAGCACACACAACAATACTGGATATCCGCTTAGATCTGAGTGAGGGTAGGTCTAGGACTTTAAGCGAACTAATCATAAGATAGTGGTTCAACGATGCCAAGACCTCTATCGTACCAAGATCCCGATAAGATATGAGCAATAGGAGCACAAATAATTTAAGTTTAACTAAAATCAATAGCTATTAAGACCTGTTTGTTTTGATATATTTACAGCTACCTTTCTACTACCCATCATGACTAGATCACGAGGCTCTCACCATCATCTGCAGCAGACCCACTCTGCACCTCATCCTCATGATCCCCGACTTCACCCTCACCCCCATCCTTCTATACCACCTGCTCACGTAGAGCCGCTTGATGCGGACATACCAGATACGGCTAGCTCCGCACCCGTACGACCCACAGCACCGGGTCGATAGACCCCTGACATTCCCCCACCTCCTATCTTACCTCTCGGGGTCCACCCAGTACGACCGGACCCTGTACCTTCACCACCCGATACTCGTCCCAGACCCGGGACCCCGACACAGCCGGCTGCTCAGCCTCAGCCTGTTGTGTTCACTCCCGGTACTGACCCTGCCCAGCTCATGCAGGCCTTCTTCGCTGGGCTGGCACAGTTCACCGCCCAGGCAGGCACCGGCACCGTAGGGCCGCCGACGCACGACCCATTTTTGGCCGCCTTACGCGAATTCGAGCGCCATCATACCCCCAGGTATGATGGTAGCGGCGGTTATGACGCCGTCGAGGAGTGGCTAGCAGCTGTCCAGACCACATTCCGACTTTCACGCACGCCTGCAGCCCACATGGCCGAGTTAGCGACCACCCTCTTGGATCGCGATGCTCGCCATTGGTGGATCGCACAGGAGCCCCAGCACGAGGGCGGAGTTCGGACCATGACGTGGGAGGTTTTCTCCGACGTTTTCCGGGCTCGATTTATGGGGGAGTACCAGCTCTCTGCCCTTCGACATCGATTCGAGACCCTCACCCAGGGTTCTCGGACAGCCCGCCAGTACGGGGAGTTATTTATCCGATTATCCCGCTATGCACCCGAGCTCGTAGCCGACCCTACTCGTCGTCGGGCTCGGTTCATCCGTGGCCTACAGCCGGCGTTGGCCAGTATCCTTGACTTGTACCCCGGGAACTCGGTCGAGTTCCTCATGGATAAGGCCGAGTTCCAAGAGGGACTCATCAGTACGCGGGCGGCAGCCCGAAATATCCGGCCACGCACTGATGGAGCCTCTACCTCCACCACTCAATCCAGACCCACTACCACCCCACCTCGCAGGCCTCAGACCTTCCCACCGAGACCTGCCCCATACCAGAGACCACCTCAGCCGAGACCTCGACCAGGAGTCTGCCATATTTGTCAGCAGCCGGGTCATTGGGCACCCGATTGCCCGTCCAGGCCGACCAGACCTGCAGCAGGACCGGCCATAGGAGCTGCACGACCTCCACTTCCTACCGCAGGACGTGGTGCGACAACCCCGCCCCGAGGCGGAGCACGTGGTGGACGAGCACCTGGAGGGAGACCCATCGCTCGTGTCCACGCGGTCATCGCCGACCCTGCCGTCCCTGAGGACGAGGCTGAGGCATATCCGTACCAGGATTCTGCCGATGTCGATCTCATCGCAAGTATGATTTATATTTCTGGCTGCCCCGCCTTTGTACTTATCGATACGGGGGCTAGCCATTCTTTCGTCGCCTCTATCTTCGTTAGGACCCACGACTGGCCCACCAGCCGTAGAACACGTGTCTTGGAGGTGCAGACTCCCCTCGGGAAGTCTGTCATCGTGGATCGTGTCTGTCGCGATCGGTTGGTCAGGATTGCTGGTAGAGACCTACCTGTGACCCTCACCGTCCTCGATCTTCGCGAGTTCGACGTCATACTCGGACTATATTGGTTGACTACTCATCGCGCGGTAGTCGACTGTGAGAGACGATGTGTGAGGTTTGGTGGTATCACCTCCGAGCCGTACTACTTCCGTGGTATCCATCCCAATTCGCGAGTGCACGTTATATCCGCCTTACGAGCGAAGCATCTCATTTCGTCGGGATGCGACTACTACTTGGCATCTGTCATTTCTACAGATGCCAAAGAGGTGGATATAGCCACTATTCCAGTCGCAAGTGAGTTTCCTGACGTCTTTCCCAGTGACCTACCCGGTTTACCCCCACGACGAGACGTAGAGTTCTGTATAGAGCTCCAGCCAGGCACGACCTCGGTGGCTCGTGCCCCTTACCGTATGGCCCCTGCAGAATTGCGAGAGCTGAAGACGCAGTTGGAGGAACTCTTGGAGAAGGGTTTCATCCGACCGAGCACCTCACCATGGGGTGCTCCAGTCCTGTTCGTGCGCAAGAAGGACGGCACCTTGCGATTGTGTATAAACTATAGGGAGTTGAACAAAATCACCGTACCGAATCGGTATCCACTACCTCGGATTGATGATTTGTTCGACCAGTTACAGGGATCGCAGGTGTACTCTAAGATCGATTTACGATCCGGGTATCACCAGTTGACAATCCGGACTGCGATATCCCGAAGACCGCGTTCCGTACCAGGTACGGTCATTATGAGTTTTTGGTCATGTCGTTCGGCCTTACGAACGCCCCTGCCTATTTCATGGATCTCATGAATAGGGTATTCTCAGACTTTTTAGATCGATTTGTAGTAGTCTTCATTGACGATATACTTGTTTATTCCCGGAGTCGCTCCGAGCATGCACACCATCTTGGGATGGTGCTGCAACGCTTGAGAGAGCACAAGCTTTATGCTAAGCTCTCTAAGTGTGATTGTTGGCTCGATCAGGTTGCATTCCTTGGACATATCATATCCAAGGATGGCCTTGCGGTGGACCCACAGAAGATCGTCGCAGTTACCGAGTGGCAGCCTCCGATTACTCAGACAGAGGTACGTAGCTTCCTAGGACTCGCAGGATACTATCGGAGATTCGTCGAGGGATTTTCGGTACTGGCGGCACCTCTGACTCAGCTGTTGAAGAAGGGCGAGCGCTTCGAGTGGACCGCTAAGCGGCAACAGAGCTTCGAGGAACTCAAGAGGCGTCTTGTCTCTGCTCCAGTACTAGCCATGCCCATACCAGATCTGGAGTACGCAGTGTATACAGATGCATCTCGACTTGGACTCGGTTGCGTTTTAATGCAGGATGGCCACGTTATCGCATACGCTTCACGACAGCTTAGACCTCACGAGAGGAACTGCCCGACCCACGATCTTGAGTTGGCCGCTGTGATCTTCGCCCTGAAGATCTGGCGCCATTACCTATACGGGGCTAAGTGCAAGATCTTCACCGATCATAAGAGCCTCAAGTACGTATTTACGCAGCGTGAGCTCAACCTACGCCAGCGGCGTTGGCTTGAGCTCATGAAGGATTATGAGATGGAGATCTTGTACCATCCGGGCAAGGCCAACGTCGTGGCTGATGCCCTGAGTAGGAAGAGTAGCGCTAGCTTGGCGACTCTCCTTACCGACCAGCACCATCTCCTCGAGGACATGCGAGGATTAGACCTAGTGGTGACTGTGTCGGGTAGGATCTCGTCTGACCCTGGACTTTCCGACGTGACTATGTTTGCTCCCTTGACCATTCAGCCCACTTTACGAGACAAGATCCGACAGGCTCAGGCCTCCGATCCTATACTTGCGAGGTACATAGCCCGTGTACCTCTAGGCACCGTACCTCGATTCCACATCGCTGAGGACGGGGCCTTACTTTTCGATGAACGACTTTGCGTACCCCACGTTTCAGCTCTGAAGGACAAGATTCTTGCAGAGGCACACGACTCGGGTTACGCCATTCACCCTGGCGAGACCAAGATGTACAAAACCCTCCGACGTCACTTCTGGTGGAAGAGGATGCACTGAGAAATAGCCCAATATGTGGCTAAGTGCCTAGTATGCCAGAAGGTCAAAGCTGAACGTGCGAGACCAGCGGGACTACTCCACCGATTACCGAAGTCCCAACGCAAATTTGACATCATTACCATGGACTTCGTGACAGGACTACCTAGGACTCGGAGCAGCCGCAATGCCATTTGGGTCATTGTGGACACGCTCACCAAAGTAGCGCATTTTATCCCCTTCAGACTTGGGTTGTCGGCAGAGGGGATGGGGAAGCTGTACTTGAGCTGGCAGTTCAGATTTCACGGCTCCCCCACCCAGATCACCTCCGATCGAGATACGCGATTTACATCACGCTTTTGGGAGCGGTTCCAGGAGTCGTTAGGCACTACGTTGAGTTTCAGCATCGCCTTTCACCCCCAGACGGATGGTCAGTCAGAACGCACTATACAGACGTTGGAGGATATGCTACGAGCGTGCGCCATCACCATGGACGGAGATTGGGAGTCACACCTCAGCCTCGCTGAGTTCGCGTATAACAGCAGTTATCACGCATCCATCGGCATGACTCCTTTCGAGGCGTTATACGGACATCCCGTTCGTACTCCTATTTGTTGGGGCCCTTCCGGCACGTACACCCCTACAGCCTCGGAGTTAGTGAATGAGAGTACTGACATTCTCAGACTCATTCACGAACGACTTAGAACCGCGCAGGATCGGCAACGGAAGTATGCCGATCCGAAACGACGAGACGTACAGCTCACTGTTGGTGAGCATGCCTTACTGAGAGTGTCGCCCGTTAAGGGCGTAGTGAGGTTCAACGTTAAGGGAAAGCTTGCGCCCCGATACGTCGGACCCTTCCTCATATTAGAGCGAGTCGGACCGTGCGCTTATCGACTTGCCCTCCCTCCTTCCCTTGCAGGGGTACATAACGTCTTTCACATCTCACAGTTGAGACGTTATGTACCTGACCCATCACACGTACTTCAGGTAGAGCCTCTACAGGTCGAGAGAGATTTGACCTACAGGGAGCGGCCTTTGCGCATCTTGGATACACAGGAGACACGTCTCCGCAGACGATCTATTCCTCGAGTATTAGTCCAGTGGGAGCACCACACACCTCGAGAGGCTACTTGGGAGCTCGAGAGCGAGATGCGAGAGAGACATCCCGATCTCTTCACCGCTTAAGTCATCCTGTTTCGGGACGAAACAATTCTTTAAGGGGGGGAGGATGTGAAACCCGTAAAGTTTCAAGCAGTTTAAAATCACAAATCAAATTAAAAGTTTACAAGTTATTAATTTGGTAATTAATGTTATAGAAGCCTAAAAATTTAGAAGTACCAAATTTTATTTAAGATAAATTTTATAAACTGTCAAACTGTACAAGTTAAAAATCTGCACCACAAACGTATGACGAGCTGTCTGACCCGTTCGAGTTTAATAATCAACCTACTGCACAAGGGGTCACACGGACTAGATATTAAACCAACCGAAATTTAAGAAAAATGATTGAATTAGTTCGAATTGGTGGTGTTACATCGACACTGACTCGTTCGGGTCGTTTTTAAAGTACGCAGCGAAGCGCCACACCAACAGTCACAAGGAAATGTATACAAAAGGAGTTGTTGCACTCCTTTGTTTGGCGGAGAGCTCGAGGCTCTGACAGTCTCTTCTGGATCCCGAGCGACGCTGCTCTACAATCGATAGTGAAACGGGTCGGATAAATGTAGACAACAGACAACCTCCCTGCTCTCTCTCTCTCTCTCTGCGACGCTGCCTAGGGAACGAAAATCCCTGACACTTACCCTTCCCTATGTCTATTATACCTCATTTTATTAATCCTTCAATCCTTATCTATTTCTCCTTATCCAATAAACCGCTGCCACGTCATTGTCTCTCTCTCCTCTCTCGCCACTCCCCTCAGCATACCCCTCTTCTCTCACCCCTTTTTCTCCCCCATCCCGTCATTCTCTCCCCATCTCATTAATTCCCCTTCTTTTCTTTCTTTTGACCATCTCTATCCCGTATCTCACGGCCTTACCTCTTTCTTCCTTTTATCTCGAATAGAGATCGACCTATATGGATCTCTCTCTCTCTCTCGCTCACTCCGTCAGGAGTTGCCTTGTCACCTTGTCAGTTCTCTTCCGTACCCTCCCCCTATTCCCCTATGTCGGGTACTATTGATTCTCTCCTCTGCTGATTTGCTCGAAGCTCTCTGACCCACTTATCCCTTCTCTCGCGAATTCTCCCGTCACTTCACCTTTGCGATTGCTATGATCCCCTTGACCTGGCCTGCTCCCGTTGCTACATATAACACTGCCTCTCCCTCCTATTCTCCCTCTTTGCTTGCTGCTCATGTGTTGAGAATAGACAAAAATATTGAAAGAAAACCGGAGTTTTTGAATTTTAAAAACTCAGTAAGGGAAAAGGGAGCTAAGAAGAGAGCTTGGCCGGCAAGGAGGTGACGGTGAAACTGAACTATTCCTAGCCTAGCTACTCAAATCCTTCCATATCCGTGCTGGTAAACATTGGCACCAGAATTCCCTTTTTTCTTTATAAACCGTTTGATTTGTCCTTGTGCTTTGCGTATTGCTGCTGTTTGTTTTATTTCCTTCTGTGTTAAATGCCTGACTTGCCTTGCGACCTTTTTGTGGTGTGACGATGTGTGTTGTGGATGCTTACCTTTATAACTCGGTTGTTGAAATTGCTTGTGAGGGCCTAACCTGGTGATTACTTGTGGTGCTGGCACCATTTCGAACTGGGTCAAAGGGGGTGCCAGCCCAAAACATGCCTATGGTTTAATTACTGGTACATCTAGATTTCTTGCTGTGATTGTGCTTAAAATTTTGACAGTATTACCTATGCACTGTACGAGGGAAAAAGGGGGGACCCTGGGTTATGTTAATGCCAGTTCTACTGGTATCTGAGCACTGAACTGTTTTGATCCTAGCCTTTTTGGGTACTGGTTTGGGTTACTGGTGTCCCTTTTGTGTTGCTTTTGATCGCTGCTTGGATTTGTTGGGTTCTGTCGTGAGGGGTGAAACTGGGCCAGAGGTGATGACTGGTCCAGTAAAGATTTAATTACACCCTAGAAATACTATTAGGCCTTTGATGGGCCTTT
>CAXKVX010000659.1:2500-5000 GCA_964058865.1 Eleocharis quinqueflora | reverse complement strand
TCATCCATGCAGCAATGTTTTTCATCCATTCACCGATGTAAAGCATCCATACATCCATGCATCAATGTTTTTCATCCATTCACCCATATAAGGCAGGCAGCCATCCATGATTTTCATGCATTCGGCCATGAAACCATGTTTTTCATCCATGCAGCCATGTTTTTCATCCATGCACCCATGTAAGGCAGCCATTCAGCCAGGCAACCATGTTTTTCACCCATTCATCCATGTTTTGCACCCATTCCTCCATGTAAAGCAGCCATCCAACCATGCTTTACATCGTTTGCGGCATGCCAACACCGCTGCATGCGTGCCCCAACACCGCTGCATGCATGCCCCCACCGCTGCATGCGTGCCCCAACACCGCTGCATGCGTGCCCCAACACCGCTGCATGCGCGCGCCAACAACGCTGCATGCGTGCCCCAACACCGCTGCATGCGTGCCCCAACACCGCTGCATGCGTGCCCCAACACCCCTGCATGCGTGCCCCAACACCCGCCCCCCTCCGAAATTTAGCCCCCCCCAATAGGAAATATAAATTTTTACCCTATAGCCACCTGCAGGGTTACCACCCCCATGAAATCCCCAAGCTCCAAAACATCCATGAAAACACGTTTTTCATCGTTTCATGGATGATTTTCGGCCACTCATCAATGATTTACATCCACTCATCCATGATTTTCATCCGTTCATCCATGTAAACATGATTTTCATCCATGCAGCGATGTTTTCATCCATGCAGCAATGTTTTTCATCCATTCACCGATGTAAAGCATCCATGCATCAATGTTTTTCATCCATTCACCCATGTAAGGCAGGCAGCCATCCATGATTTTCATGCATTCGGCCATGAAACCATGTTTTTCATCCATGCAGCCATGTTTTTCATCCATGCACCCATGTAAGGCAGCCATTCAGCCAGGCAACCATGTTTTTCACCCATTCATCCATGTTTTGCACCCATTCCTCCATGTAAAGCAGCCATCCAACCATGCTTTACATCGTTTGCGGCATGCCAACACCGCTGCATGCGTGCCCCAACACCGCTGCATGCATGCCCCCACCGCTGCATGCGTGCCCCAACACCGCTGCATGCGTGCCCCAACACCGCTGCATGCGTGCGCCAACAACGCTGCATGCGTGCCCCAACACCGCTGCATGCGTGCCCCAACACCCCTGCATGCGTGCCCCAACACCCGCCCCCCTCCGAAATTTAGCCCCCCCCAATAGGAAATATAAATTTTTACCCTATAGCCACCTGCAGGGTTACCACCCCCATGAAATCCCCAAGCTCCAAAACATCCATGAAAACACGTTTTTCATCGTTTCATGGATGATTTTCGGCCACTCATCAATGATTTACATCCACTCATCCATGATTTTCATCCGTTCATCCATGTAAACATGATTTTCATCCATGCAGCGATGTTTTCATCCATGCAGCAATGTTTTTCATCCATTCACCGATGTAAAGCATCCATGCATCAATGTTTTTCATCCATTCACCCATGTAAGGCAGGCAGCCATCCATGATTTTCATGCATTCGGCCATGAAACCATGTTTTTCATCCATGCAGCCATGTTTTTCATCCATGCACCCATGTAAGGCAGCCATTCAGCCAGGCAACCATGTTTTTCACCCATTCATCCATGTTTTGCACCCATTCCTCCATGTAAAGCAGCCATCCAACCATGCTTTACATCGTTTGCGGCATGCCAACACCGCTGCATGCGTGCCCCAACACCGTTGCATGCATGCCCCCACCGCTGCATGCGTGCCCCAACACCGCTGCATGCGTGCGCCAACAACGCTGCATGCGTGCCCCAACACCGCTGCATGCGTGCCCCAACACCGCTGCATGCGTGCCCCAACACCCCTGCATGCGTGCCCCAACACCCCTGCATGCGTGCCCCAACACCCCTGCATGCGTGCCCCAACACCCGCCCCCCTCCGAAATTTAGCCCCCCCCAATAGGAAATATAAATTTTTACCCTTTAGCCACCTGCAGGGTTACCACCCCCATGAAATCCCCAAGCTCCAAAACATCCATGAAAACACGTTTTTCATCGTTTCATGGATGATTTTCGGCCACTCATCAATGATTTACATCCACTCATCCATGATTTTCATCCGTTCATCCATGTAAACATGATTTTCATCCATGCAGCGATGTTTTTCATCCATGCAGCGATGTTTTCATCCATTCACCGATGTTTTTCATCCATGCAGCGATGTTTTTCATCCATGCAGCGATGTTTTCATCCATTCACCGATGTTTTTCATCCATGCAGCGATGTTTTTCACCCATTCATCCATGTAAAGCAGCCATCCAACCATGCTTTACATCATTTGAGGCATGCCAACACCGCTGCATGCATGCCCCAACACCGCTGCCATACATCCATGTTTTTCATCCATTCATCCATGTTTTTCACCCATTCATCCATGTAAAGCAGCCATCCAACAATGCTTTACATCATTTGAGGCATGCCAACACC